>APFE031698483.1:0-23653 GCA_000404065.3 Pinus taeda | reverse complement strand
ATGAGAATTTTATACAGAAGCATCCAGAACTACTCAAGCGTTGAGGACAACGCTTTTTAGAAGGAGAGGGGCATGTTAAGCCCCTATAATGCTAGTGATTCCCCCATTACTATTGTCATTGTATCCCTTATTGTATTATTGTGCCCCTATTGTCCCCATATCGTTATTAGTATGCTGCATAAAAACCCACTATTGTTATTTTTGTGCCCTTATGTTATTACTGTTATGTCCACTTGATTATATTATGACCCCTTAGATCCTATATATAGAAGGGAGGTTTAGTCATTTGTATCATCCAAGAATTGTTCATTTGTGTAATGTAAAGGAGGTTTCCCCCTCAAAGAGGTTGAATTCTAAGACGTTGATCTATATTTTCTATCTTTTTGTGAGCTAGTTTCCTAACATTTACATCACCCAAACCATCATATAAATGTAAGTCACGTACCTCAACTATCATGCAGTGCACTACTTTAGTCATCCTTGCAAATCGCCTTGTAGACACTTCGTGCAGTCTATTCTACCAGTTCCCCAATTCCTCTTCTGATTTTGAGGTGTAGGAACTATCCTACTCCCAAGTCAACTTTCCATATGTAGTGGGATTGATCCATTCTTCTTCCTTTTCTATGATCTGATAGATATTATCAATGTCATCCATGCTATATTCCTCTTTGATAGGATCTGTATACCTCGCCCCTTCTGATGGATCCAATGGAACAATAAACCTCATTATTTATTTTGAATATCAATTTCCTTTTCTTAAGATCTATTATAGCCATGTTAGCAAATGCCTAATCCAATCCAAGCAATGCGAGGTAAGGATTACTATCATCTACTATCTCAATCATTTCTAAGTTAGTGGTAGTGCGCACTCCGTCGATGCCCACTGTGACATTAGACAACCTTCCTAGGGGTAAGAGTTTCTATTGATTTTCCATCTTCAGCTGAATAGTAGACCATTATAGCTTCGACTTACCCATTTATTTCCAATTCTGCCTTAGCAAGACATTGAAAACAAACCCTAGATCTATATAACTTGATCCATGTTGTACTCTCCAATCTGTTTTGTAAGCCTCATTTATTTCCCTGTTCTCTTCTTGTGTCTATGCAGATTATTCATTGTGCACATCTTGCTCCGTGGTACCTCCTTAGAAGCATAAGAGTCTATCAGTTCCTCTAGTCCCTCCACAACCTTTTGATTCCTCAACAACTTCATGTAGTTCTGTAGAAAATACTTCAAGATATTCAGATCCACCCCCTGTGTCGCAACCTGTATTATCTCACAATTATCCTTTTGATTCGGCTGTGCAGTAGAGGTCGAGGCCCCATCATCCATAAAAAATTGCCTCACCTCCATTAATTATTTCTTTTCCTTTAGGGCATCAAATGTAGGATCTTTTTCAGTAGTTTTCCTTATCCACATGGCTTCAGATTCCTTTTTCCCATTGGACTTTTCATTCCCATTCACCGTTCTACTTCTTGTTACAATATCGATGCATAGTTGATCTTCTCTTAGCTCAGCAGTCATCATTTGGACATTTTCTATAGGCCGTTGGTTTCTTTTCTCCTGCATCTTCGCAATAAGGCTGGGACATTCTTTGATCATGTGATCAAAATATTTACAGTAATTGCAGGTTGTCTTCGAGTTCCGACAATCTCTCACGAAGTGTCCTACCTATCCACAGTTGTAACAGATAATCTAGCCATGTCCTCGACCAACTCCTCCTCCTATTCCTAATCCTCATCCTTGAAATCCTCCTCAACCAGTGTGCTAGCCTTGTTCTTCATGTGTGTGTCCTTCGGCTTGTAGTCTATAACTATCAGCAGTGCAGTCCGTCATTAAGTCATAACTTTGGCAATTTTTCTCATCATGGCCTACTGATCTACAAGTTACAAAATAGTATCTTTAGGTTTTGTATATATTTCTGTAATAGGTAGTAGTCTTTAGAGCGATGCTGACCTAGTGTCCTACAAATCTCACACCACAAACTTGGATTTACTAGATTAGGTGCTCCACTTGCAATATAATCTCTAAACACGGGGCATTTATCCTCATAATGACCTTCTACTTTGCATTTCGTACACCACACTTCTGATCTTTCTAGTCTAACTTCTTTACCCTCATTTAGATCCTGCAATTCCAAGGTCAATGTAGCTAGTTGATTCTGTATCTGTTGTACTCTTGTGTGAGTATCTCCAACTAATGAAGCTTCCAACTTCATGACAATCTCCAATGCTTTAGCTTGCATCACAACCTTCTTTTGTGTCAATGGTAACCTAATATGTGGCAGTGATGCAACTATGAACCATTCCTTATGTTGTTTTGGGGGTATCTCAAAGCTCACTTGACCCATCAACACCTTGAATCGTTGATCCAAATCCCACGCAGATTCAGTCAATGCTTGCTTGATCTCTTTTAGCTTTGTGATACACTGCTATTATGATTTGGGCTTCTTGAAATGTGCTACCAAGGATTTCTTAATATCATCAAATGTAGCATTCAGCTTACTCATGGAGTATTTCATATATCATGTTAGTTGCCTCTCCCTCAACAATGTGACAATCTGCACCTTCTTTGCATCATCATTATTAATATATCTCATTGTCCATACTATATCAGCTATGAACCAAAATTGGTTAGGTTCCTCTAATCCCAGTCCTCTAAAGATAGGTAGCTTAATGTCACCAGTGATTCTTTTTCTCAGGGGGCTAGGTGAAGGGGGATGGGTGCAGGTGTAGGGGAATTACGAGGAGTGGGAAGGGGTGTGAGGGGGGTGGATGGATGGGGAATCCCAAAGATGCCTTGATTCTTCTTGGCTCTAGACTTCGACACACCTTTAGGATGGATGGGAGAATATCACGAGGTTGTAGAGTTACTTCTTTATTCTTTTCTCTTAGATCCTAATAGAGGGCTATAGCCAGTCTCATTAAAATTCTTCAGATATGTTCTATATCATCTTCCACTTCGTGTAGCTCCTAGTTCTGGCTTATTTCTTCATTGCCCTAACATTAATTTAATTGCATTCGCAGAATCCCCTTTTCATACAATAACATCTTAATCTAGAGCTTCACAGAATTTAATAAATTACCTTGTGGTCCTTTGAAGAATCTTCGTTCACCTTTTCTATATGACATGATTTCGTCGATCGTGAACTCAATGACAAATCCTCCCAAAATTATATCGATCTAGAAATCAACAACCCTTGAGGTACTGTTATCGATTCTTTTGAGTCGATGTATCAAATTAGGGTTCCACTCCTTAGGTTCTTTGCCTTTGGAATAGGTCTTACGCTCAGCTAACTTAGATATCCACTCAAGCAATTCAATGTGGAATGAACCATAGAAAATCTTGTATTGATCTTCGAAGATATATCTCTATAACCAATTTTTGGTAGATAAATGATTTTTTCTATTCTTTTTTTCTTCAAATTATCTTTCTTTTTGTTCGACCCATTACTGGAGTTCTTTCTTTGACGGATGCTAAATCATATCCCTTTAAGCAAATCTCGGTATCGGAAACGAAACCATTTGTTGGTTTGAGGGGGCTTGACCTAGGTTTAGAGTGTGTTGCACACCAACAAAACCATCAACTATTGACCCTTTTGGTAATGACCTACAAGCAGATTGTAGTCTCACCTGAAGCAGTTATGGGAGGCTACAAAACCAAGCTTCTGCAACTGAAGGGATATTCATGTAGTGGCGTCGTGTATTTACTTCTACTCTATATTGGTCGTATAAATTTATGTGCATAAGAATGTTTCGTAGATGATTAATTTAATAGAATCATGTTAAACCCATAAATTCTAACAAATAATAATATATCTTCCAGTTATTCTCGTAATTCAGTGAAAAGAATAGATAATGATAATAACAACAACAAAGACTAAACATAGAAAGATATACAATTATTCACCAAAACTTCTTCTTTATTAATATAATTCTTCAGTACATATACATCTTTGACCTGTGCACCCAGTTGCAGGTGGTTTGCGCACTCAGCTACAAACGTTTCCAGGCCTCCATACACTCAGTTGCAGATCCTTCCCCAAAACTATAGACTATAGATGCAAACACAAAGATTCAATACTATGATGACATTACATGATAGGATTACAAATTATTACATATTCTTAAATACATTTCATCTTTACAAAAATGATGGTCCACATACCATGGATCCATAAAACAAGGACTAATACCCGATACCCATTACAAAATAAGGCCTTTATCCCATCCCCAAAGCCTTAAAAGTTTGTGTGATGAATATATGTTGGCTTGATGTGAGGACGAGCCAGGTTCAGTGCTAATTAGCCAAGCAAATCTCTACAGTACTGGCCCTTTCGGCATCAATCCACGGAGTGCAAACTGAAGTCTCACCTGAAGCAGTATGGGGGATGTTGGAACCAAGTTTCCGCACCTTGAGATAGTTGTGATGTCGTTTTATACCCTAATCCTTCCTTCGCACAAACCGATAAGCCTTTTAGGGCTTATCAATGTACTTCTCTTATTTGGCTTTGAAACCTTCAAAAAGGTTTGTGATCATCCTTTCCGGACCATAAATAGGCAATTTAGATACTTACACACCCAGATTAGCTTAAGTATTGGTTAAATTCAACATGCATTATGATTATCTTTGCGTAAACATATATTCTTACTTGCATTCATATGACAAAGTAAAACACATAAATTCACACATCAATATAGCATTAAATCATAAACCCAGTATTCAACATAAAATAACCGCATACATTCATAATAGAAGTAAAATAGCTCATACACAGATATCTCTAGAATAATTATCTTTATTGTTGGTTTAGATCTCCATTATAGACTCTAACTTTCCTACGCACACATCTGCAAGGGTCTGCGTACTCAGCTGCAGACTTCTACCATAGGCCTTTGTGCACTCAGCTGCAGAGCCTCTTCCTATGCTAAGATTCGTTGCTCTTAGCTCTCATAGACCCATTACATCAATCAATTACCCAAAAACTTACTAAGAACTGTACTGCCTTAGACTGTTCTAAGACTTGGTTTTTATACATTCCCATGGTATGCTGACCAAGGTTGAATATCATCAAGCTGACACAAGATATCTAAACTAAGGGTGGAAACCCTTTTGGACTGTTTACATCTTCATGCTCCGCAATCACAAAATGTGAAGAATTTACATTCTTTATACAAAACTTGGGCCTTTAGACCCAAAACTTGGGCTTTCAACCCCAAAATTGACCCCTAGGGAACCTATTCCCAATAGGCCCCTAACACAAATATGGTGACTCACCTCGAGTCACTCAGCCAATGCAGAGATCATGTTGTGAAGACCTCCCATCTCCACCTATACTACTGCAACCTCAGCGGTACACTGCTGCTCCGTCGCTGGTCCTGCGCTATCTACCTATATTTTCTGCTGTGTCATCTGTAGACTGGCCAATTTCCTTTAATGGAGGCCGCGAGCACATAGGCTTCCTCTAGCTAAGGCCCCAATCTAGCCTTCAGTACCACCTCCTTGCGCTGAGATGCATCCACCTGTTCCTTTAGTGCCTTCACTTCTTGCAGCTTCGCTAACCTCTGCATGATTGCGACGGTGCGCATCATCAATTTGACCTCATCGTACCTTTGCTACGGCTCCCATGCCTCTTTTTCTAGCCTTTGCAGGTTGGGATCTTCCTACAGATTGGTAACTACTTCAAGCGCCTTCTCGAAGAGTGCAGTGTAATCCTTCACTATGGTATCAACATCTGCAATGGAATCTTTGACAATGGTCTCATGCTGCTCTCTAACTTCTGTGGAGTCAAAGGCTGGGCCCTCAACTCAAGTTTTGTGATCTTAAGGTTCAGTTCAAACTGAACCTTAGCCAGCTCTGTTCGTGCCTTGCGTACACCTAAAACGAGCTTCCTGATTCTTGTGTCGACTGGCACATCTTCTGGGATGTTCAACTTTGGAACAGTCTGGCACGCCTCATCCACCACAGTTGTTTTGCGCTCATTCTTTTTGTGACCTTCTTAAGAAGATCAATCGTGGATGATTTTTTGATGAACATATGTGCATTGTTCACCTTCTGCTCATTGATAACATTCAAGGTGCATTGTTCCTGAATCCGTAGTTTTGCGATCACACCATCCTGCAGGGTGTGAAGGGCTTCACTTGGAAGCACGACCAAGTTTAACCCAAATTTCTTGAGGGAGCTGACCATGGCCTTGTTAGCCTCTGTTTCTATGGTCAATGCCCCATCCGCCAGTCCGACGGCCCGGGGTTCCATTGAATGGACCATATCGGCTACATTTGAGGTTCCAGGTGCTAAAATGCTTGACTCCGCGTTGCCCCACCCTACAGTTGTCTGCACCTGAATAGCATGGATCTGTAACTGACACATACTCATTTGAATGGCAACTAAGGCCTATTTCTATTGTTGCTCGAACTGCCTCAACAGTTCTGCAGTCGCATCCTGCACTGTATCGTAGATATCATTCAAATCACCCTCTATCGAGGTGATTGGGTTAAGGGATGATTTGCTGGCCTTGGAATTCTTCCACGGCCCTACTTTCACCTACTCCATTGTGCACTTAACTCGGAATGGAGTAGTTTTTGGGTCTGCTCCTCCCTATTCTGAGCACTGCTCCTCCTCATCTGTCTATGGAGAAGGTGACTTCTAACTCCTACCAGAGTCACAGTCGTCCTCTTCCTCCTCCCATTCTGCCTACTTTTTGGTCGCGTGCTCTTCTTTAGCTTTGTCCTCAGCTTCCTTCCTTCGTCTTTCAGCCAACTGCTCCATCTTTAACACAGCCTCTTCCTTCTTTTGCTTTGCAACAGACTTACTAGACCCAGCTAATAATTCTGAGGTCATGCGCCACTCTGTTGGCCAACTTTCGAGAACCATGACGATTGCATCATCCATCACCAGGTACAGAAGATCATATCATTTTTGTGCGGGGTCCTCCCGTGCTCTGATGGAAACACAGTGGAAGTTCGCCTTGAACTCCGCATATTTAGACAACTGCTTAAAGACAGTCAATGAGAGCCACAACTTGCAATTGATTGCGGCACGGATGCTTGATTCCATGAGAATCCAAAATATCTTGTTTTCCTTGACCCTTTGGGTGTCCTTCGTGGCCCAGAGTGAAGCGAACTTGGCTTCTTCTAGCAACTCTGGTGCAATTGAAGGAAACTGGGTATCCTCCGGTAAGTCCCATGCAACTAGTACAATCGACAACAGTAGCCATGCATAGTGGAAGGTCTTGCTTTGGTCTTGCACTTCTTTGTAGTTTTCAAGGAAATCGCTGCAGAGGTAGTGCACCCAGTTAAATTGTACACCCTCCGTGCACTGTGCCACTAAAGATACAACCGGTGCCAACACTTCATCTGTGCGAAACTTCCTCGTGATTTTCCCTGCTAAGATCTGGGTGGATACTTTAACCACGGGGTTGGTTATGCTAGAGATGGAGTAGCCGCATAGCTTCTTGGAAATCTTGAACTTATCTTTCATTCGTTCAGCGAGGTCGTGCTCACCTGTCTTTCTACCAAATTCCATGGCCGAATTCAATCCTGAATGCAGGAGAAAAGTGATCCTATGGATTCACATGTCAGTGATTGGTATTAGTTCTCCTAAACACAGGCACCCATCATGAACCAAGCATAATAGTTGCTTGATCACTATCAAATTTATGGGTGCACGGTTGTAATGTGGCACCCATAGTAGGTTCAACAGTCCTACCTTGTCCATGCCTTTTATCCATTGTCTCAGCTCCAACGCAGTCACACTAGAGTCTTTATAGAAGACATGGTGCATGAATGTTTCGGTGGCCAAGTGGGGAAGCACTCTGTATCTACCAAATCCCAATCCTCCAGCTTCAAATGGGGGATGCGCACCAGGCACGGGCCATCAAATGTGATTTTTTCTGGCAGCAACGGTGTGAAAAGTGTGCTTTTGTTCTCATAGATATCCTTTGGTACCTTCACCTTGCCTTGGCGTGAAGGAACATATGTTGGCAGTTTGGAGATAGGTTCTTCCCCCTCAACGTCAATGTTTTCTACCCCCATGTCAACATCTTCCACGCCCACACCAACATCTTCTATGTCCTTGTCAGGTTCTAGGTCTACTACCTTGCCCTTCTCCTGTGTCATATGCTTTTCTTTCTTCTAGTGTTTTCTTGGGGACTCACGCACTGACTGTGTTTCTTTTTGCTTATCCTTCTTTGTCTTGGGACCCTCTTTGGGTGGCATAGGCCTCGGCCTGGGTGACCTTGGTGATTTGGGTACTTCTGCAGGTATCTCTACACTCGTTACCTAAGGAGCTTCTCCCTTAGCTTCCATCACTTCTCCAATACTTGCGGTCTCCACGGGTTCCGACATGATGCCAGTTAAGATATCTTTGGTTTCCTTCGGAAATTTCTCAAACACTGAACTCACTACCAAAGCCTCGAAATAGTCAAGGTTCATGCATGCTTGATAGCTCAACACCTCAATTCCCAAAATGCTAAGTGTTTTTCATTGATCAACCATCTATAATTTATAGGAAATTTCGAATTTGAATCTGACTGTTCCCCCCAAAATATGCTCATAATTGCTAGAGTGGCGGTGGATTTTCAAAGAACTTGCTCTTAAATTTCGACTTAATTGTCACCCCCCGCTCCATTTAGTCATTTTCCCACTGTCAAGTCATGAATAGTGACCATAACGATCACTTTCTAGCTATCTTGCACAATCTCTCCTTCAATAGCGCAACTCCCCTCGTGCTTCTACTGACACTGTGACAACCCTCCATTCAGCGCAGTATCCTAATCGCACAGTTCTACAACTCGGGTAGTGTAGTTTATAGTCCCGCGCCTCTTTTCAACTGCTTGGAGCACTAAGACTATGCTTCCTCCATATAGTCATCTGGACGGATCCTTGATGTATGGCTTCAATCAGCTACCATTCACCTTCCTTGGGAATGTCTCTCCATTCAACTTCACCAACTGAACTGCTCCACCATCGGAAATCTCCTTGATGAAATAGGGCCCCAACTAATGCATCCAAAATTTTCCTGGAAATTTATCAAAATTCTTGTCATATAATAACACTAAATCATATACCTTGGAGGTGCACAGTTGTATGTGTCAGTCGTGCCATGCCTTTTCACGCTCCTTTTGAACTTGCTGATGGAATCCAACCAAAAACCTATCTTCTTCTAGTTATATCAGCTGAGCGAGCCTTTCTTCCATGGCTTCGCGGTTTGCCATTTCTGTGAATGCCACTGTGCAAGGACTAGGTACAATGTATTCCATTGGCATCACAACTTCAATGCCATAAACCAGCCTGAAAGGCGTTTGTCAAGTCAGCTTCTTACAAGCTTTTCTATAAGCGCATAGCACCACGAGTACACGCACATCCAAGTCATTTCTTTGTGTATTGCAAAGCTTTTTCAGTGCACTCTCCAATATCTTATTAAATGCTTCTACCGTTCCATTTGCCTGTAGGTGATATGGCATACTCTTCTGATGGTACACCTAACATTCCTCCTTCAACATGCTAATCGTTTCATTAAGAAAATGTGTACCGCGATCGCTCATTAAAATTTTCAAACAACCAAACCTTGTTAGTATGTACTCAAAGATGAATTTTCTATTGTTGCTCTTGTAAAGCCCTTCACCAGCTACACCTTCACCCATCTGGTTAAATATTCAGTCACAGTGATGATGTACTGCGCACCCATCTTCTTTCCTGGAGGCTGGATTGGTCCCACAAAGTCAATCATCCACCTCTTGAAGGGTTGTAATGATAACTACGGATTCAGAGGTAGCTCATCCCTTCACGATGGTCTGCCAATCCTTTGGCATGCATCGCTTGCCCTAAAATACACTTTTTAATCCTTATGCAATGTCGGCCACACCAACCTAGCGTGTAGAATCTTTTGCACAGTTTTGTTTCTCGCATAATGTCCTCCCGTGACTCCTTGTTGGGAGTGGGATCCCCCAAGGGAACTTTTGGGGCTAAAAGCCCATGTTTGAGTCAAATTTTGTAATAAAATTGTAAATTCTTTGCATTTTGTGGTCACAGAGTGTGAAGGTGTCATGTGTCATAAAGGGTAGTCTACCCTTAGTTTTGTAAAGTAAAGTTGGTTGTAAGAGATCTACCCATGGTCCACAGACCATGGGATTGTATTAAAAGAGCTAAGCTCTAAGTAGTTTTAGGGACATACAATGTAAGAGAGTCGTAGCTCTGAAGTAAGAAGTCTAAGTCTTGGGTCGTAGCGTGGGCAGAGGCTCTGCAGCTGAGTGCACAGAGGCCTAGGGTAGAAGTCCACAGCTAAGTGCGTGGACCCCTGCAGCTATATGCATAGGGCAGATAGAGTTTGCAAACACTTGGAAGATATCAATAAAGAAAAATATTTGGCAATTCCTGTGTCTTTATTCTGTTAATGAATTTTGATATGTTATGTATGGATTTCCTTTATTATACTTATGTGATGCACGAATGAATGCAACTATGTTGAATAATTGAACGCATTTAAGATTATCTATTTACGTGGTGTTAACTATAATTATTTTTTAAGATAAGAAAGTCACTTAGATTAATTGGGGTATCTGCATGGCACACTTCCATAGCAGCGTGAAAGTACCTCAGCAGTAGGCTAGGACTGCGTGAAGGTTGATCATACCCTTTCGTGGAGGTATTGAAGGATGGAATAAAGGGCTCATCTTATAAGCCCTAAAGCAAAGTGACCTGTGTGAAGGCAGGGATAGAGGGAATCAAATGACATCATAACCATATCAGGGTGAAGAAACTTGGTTCTAGCATCCCCCCATGCTTCTTCGGGTGAGACTTTAGTCCACGCTTCGCGGACTTATTCTGAAAGGGCCAGTAGTGTAGGGATTTGTTTGGCTAATTAATGCTAAACCTGGGTCAGGCCCCCTCAAGCCAACAAATGGTTCCGTTGCCGGGACTGGAATCCGCATAAGAAATGTGTGATGCTGTATCACTGGAATCCAACTAAGAAGGAGATCAGAGACTGGTTGGATAGGAAGATCCATGAATTCGCAGCACAAGAGAATAGAAACCCGCGACTAACAAAAGAACAATGGTTGGACAAATACCTATATACCGAGATCCACAAGATCTTTTTTTGCTCCTTCCCAATTGAGCTATACAAGTGGATCGCAAAGCTAGCAGATAGCCAAGGAAGGTGGAAACTTGATGGTCCTATTGTGTGGACCCCGGAGCTAGTGTGAAGGTTGGAATCATCAGAGGATAAGATTGCCCGTGCTGTCGATCATTGGCTCAATCGCATCATAGGAGGATTTGTAACTGAATTTGTAGTCGATACCTCAGTGAGCTACAGCAAGGCAGAGTAGCACTTTTTCAAAGGACCGTGAGGTAAGTACGTAAAATCTTTGAATACTTGGATTAAAATGCTATTGTGCGATAAACGGGTTATGTATCTACCTTGATGTCCGAAACAACACGAAGCAGAAAAACTTACAGAAACGAAGGAAAAAAGGGACCGGAGTATAGTCCATTGATTTCACCTCCATGAGGTGACGAGGAAGAGATAGTGAAGGTTTCTCCATGCAGTGCTATTCAATTAATAAGACAAGGATTCCCGCAAATACCAGCTCCACCCACACCACCTTCGACCTCACCACCATCGCCTCCAACTTCACCCATACCACCTCCACCTCCACCATAGTTCGGTATGGAAAATACAGTGAAGTTGCCTTTGTTCAAAGGCTTGGGAAATGAAGACTTGGACCAATTCTGGTTTGTTGTGAGGGTTGTATGGGAAGCTCAAGGTGTTACAAGTGATTATATAAATAAGATGACACTGGTTAGTGCTCTGCAAGATTGCGCACTAACCTGGTATATTAAATACTCTAATGATAATCCGAATGCTATAGTGGCAAACATCCAGACATCACTAAATAGAGAATTTAGTAGGCCTAAATCTGAGGTGCAGTCAATTGTAGGATTCAAAGAAATCACGATGCAACTAGGTGAGACACCTTGGGAACTAGATCAGAGGTTGAAGTGTACAATCCATGAAGCCAACATGAATTTTACTGACAGAAAACATCATAAGTGGTTTGCAGCTTCACTACTGCCACACTTAAGGGTTGCATTGTCACAACAAAAGATAACATCTCAGGTGGAGGCCTTGGAGATTTCCATGAGACTACATGAAACTTTGATGCAAGATCAAAATATGGGGGTCCAACAGATCCCTATGCAGCTGAAAAATCTATGCCTTGAGATGCAAAGTTTGAAGTAGGATAGGATGGTTCGACCAGAGGTGCATGAGGAGGTATGGTACTTGAAATGTAAGAGATAGGGGCATGACAAGGACCATTCCCCAGTCTTTGCGAACTATATTGCAGGAGGGGGACCGATGCCTTTAAGGCCAGAAGCTCAAGCAAGACTTAGCACGGGGCTTGCATTATGGTGCGATATCTATCAAGTAGCAGGAAAACATGCCACAGATAACTGTCATTTTCTACAGAAGTTTGTACAGGCACCACAACAACTGTTCTGCAACTTTTGTAGGTTGGTAGCGCATGAATTGCAGGAGCTATGAATTAATTATGGATAGAATTGCCACCTACAGGGTGCAGGCAGAAATGTGGCCTCCAAACTAGAATGCAGGGATGGTGCGAACAGGATTTTAGGGCCACATAAGAGTCCGAGGAGGAGGACCTGGAAGAGGTCGAGGACAGTTGATTTGCTACAATTAAATAGGACCAAGACACCATGCCTACGATTGCACTAACCCAACATGTCCATCATGCAAGTATTGCACATTGTTTAATCATGAAACAAAACATTGTCCTACACTGATAGCTAGGATATGTGATAAAGGGGCGCTACCACCTCTGCCAACTCAGAACCTGCAAATGATGAGGTCTGAGCTGCACAAAGAGGATCCCAATGTAAATATAGTGCTCAGAAGTGGAATTGCGATAAGAGATGACAATGGGAAACAACCATAAGAGAGTGCATGGGTTTGCAAAGCTTCGACGAAGGAGGCTGAGTTCGATTTGGAGTGCACACGTGAAACCTTCATGGAAGCTAAGAAGAGCTCCACTGAGGCCTCCACCTCATGAAACAAGGATAAGCCTGAGCAGGAGATGGACCCCTCTATGCTCACAAATTTCTTGGAGACCTATATGAATTTACTGCGCAATAGTAAGGCTGTGAAAGGGTTACAAGAGCTCATCAATAGATGTGTTGGAACCATGTCGGGTGAGCTGCACATAGTACGAAATATTGGCAAGCATAAAACAAGAACAGGATGGGAGATGAGACTGACCACGCAGATAGGAAAGTATGAAATGGATCAGATTATTTGGACTTGGGGTCAAATGCGAACATCCTACTGAAGTAGACTTGGGAATGGATGGGGATAGCCACACTACAATGGTCTCTGTTCCAGCTAAGGATGGCCAATTAGCGAAAGATCATCCCCACGGGACAGTTGCAGGGGGTGACTATGGGTATTGAGGGAGCGAGCGCACTGGATGATTTTGAAGTAATAGAGATAGTGGATGACAAATTTCCCTATCTTGTGCTCCTAGGAATTGATTAGGCCACTAATATGAATGGGGTAATCAATCTGAAGAAGCGGAAGATGATCTTTGAGAAGAAATTGCTATGTGTAATAGTACCTCTAGATCCTACTGAGGGATCACGCTATATGGAACCAATCTGTGATTATGAGAGTGATGACGATTTGGACTGTATCTATGAGATAACAGCACAAGACCAAGATTGGGTGAATCCCACCGTGGATGGACAAATTACATGGGATCGTGAGAGTTCCTGCACTTCGGACTCCAATGAAGAGTTAGAGCATTGGCAAGACCGGTTACATGAAGTGACTATGCTGAACTGCAACATGATGACCTGATTGCTGCAATGTGTGTCCTCAAAGGTAATAAATTTGCCTACTTATGATGGTCTAAATGAGGTAGATATATTTTTGGATGCATTTGAAAGGGAGGTACCAGAAAAGCAGCGCTTCCAGGCATTGGACTGGGCACTGCGTCCTATGCTCGCAAGATGGTGGGGTATGCATAAGAGAAGCTTTGATGATTGGCGTGAATGTAGGAGGATGATGAGAACATGATTCGGGAAGCCTAAAATGCAAATGACAGACAAGTATGATGGGTAGGATGATCCGCAAGCACATTTGGCCAAATGGACCCAGGCTTATGGAGAAAATCCCCAACCTGAATGGGTACACTTGTTCTGTCACACCCTGGATATTGTCCCGATGAACTTGTATGTAGAAACCGAGCTCTGCCATGGGACAGGAAAATGGGATGTCCTGCGCGAGGCATTCATGATGACATTCAGTTTTGAGGATGGTTTTGACATTATTAATGAAGTGCTACAAGAGGTGAAAGCAATAATCTTTAGGAAACTGCATGATCCTTTATACCTCATTCAGCCTGAATGAGTTACGCAACTGAGTCACGCACTAGAATGTTATAATGTAACTGCTGAAGAAGAGGACGAGGATCGACAGAAGATTAACAGTTTGAAAACATAAGGTCACCATGAGGTTAAAGGACCACAAATTGAGAACTCTGATATAACCGCGTTGTTGAAAACGAAACGAATAAACATTGGTACGGAGGCAGAACCCAAATTCGTTAAGATTGGAGACTAATGGGATGATGCAACGATGGATAAGGTCGCTGAATTTCTCCATGAATACCAAGATTTATTCTCTACCAAGTTCATAGATCTGAAGGGGATAATTAGGTACATAGGTATGATGAAGATCACATTAAAGCCCAATGTGAAGCCTATTAAGCAAAGACCTTACCGTCTCAATCCGAAATATAAGGAGAAGTTCCGCTTAGAGCTAGACAAGATGCTCGTGACAGGCATCATTGAGCCTGTGGAAGAATCTAACTGGGTAAGTCGAATGGTGGTATAGGAAAATAAGCAGAAGGATGAAATAAGGATATGTGTGGATCTCAAAAAGTTGAATTATGCTTGTGTACATGATCCTTTCTTAAATCTGTTCACTGATTAAGTGTTGGACAATGTAGGTGGCCAAGAAGCATATTCCTTTACTAATGGGCTCTCTGGGTACCACCAGATCAAAATCGCACAAGAGGATAGGAGCAAGGAAACCTTCTCAACTGAGTGGGGTTATTTTCAGTACACTGTAATGTTGTTTGGATTGAAGAATGCGCATGCGATGTTCTCGGTCATAGTTGTGGTTGCGTTCAAGGAATTTATTCATAACTTCTTGGAAGTATATTTTGATGACTGGACCATGTTTGGGCTATTTAAATTCCATGTAGCAAGCTTGCGCCTGATGCTTGATACCTGTTGAAGATATGAGATTGCGGTCAATCTCAAGAAGTGTCTATTTTGTGTTCCTTTTGGGAACCCGTTGGGGCATGTGGTTTACAGACAGGGACTGATGGTAGAATGCGCTAGGATCGCAGTGATACTAAACGTGGAAGCGTCGAGGAGTGTGAAATAGCTCCACGCTACCCTCGGACATACGGGATTACAAAAAGTTTATCAAAAGCTATGCCTAGATCACGTGACTATGGAGAAATTGTTGAAGAAGGATGCACATTCTGCTGGAACGATGACTCTAAGAAGAGCTTAGATATATTGAAAGAAGAGATGGTCACCGCGCCAATTCTAGTCTTCCTAGATTGGAAGAAGGAGTTTCATGTACATGTTGATGCATCATGTATGGTGCTGAGAGTAGTATTGACACAGGCTAGCAAAGAAGGCTTGGACCATCCTATCGTGTTCGCAAGCCGAAGATTATCCAAAGTGGAGAAGAACTATTCCACCACCAAACATGAAGAGTTAGCAATGGTGTATGCACTCTATAAGTTTAGGCACTACTTTCTGGGAGGCCATTTTAAGATGTATACAAATCACTCTGCACTAAAGTACCTAGTCAATAAGCCTGTGTTGGGGGGGAGAATCTGCAGGTGGCTCTTATTGTTGCGGGAGTATGATTGTGATGTTATTGTGAAGCCTGGAGGACTGAACATGGGACCAGACCATCTGTCACACATTGAAACAAGGGAAGAGCCCGCTAATTTGGAGGAGGGATTGCCTGATGCGTAGCTATTTGTAGTGCGCATCACAGATGGTCATTTTGAGGATATAATACATTTCCTAATGACTGGTACTGCATCAAAAGGATACAATGTCCACCATAAGAAGGAATTAGTGGTGTGTGCGGCAGAGTTCTCTGCCATTACTGGGCATCTATACAAGATGGGGACGGATGAGATATTGCGATAGTATATACCAGAGTTCGAAAGAAGAAGCATCCTCGTGGACACTCATGGGGGCGCCACGGAAGGACATTATGCAAGGAGAGAAACTGTGCAGAAGATTCTACATGTAGGGTTATGGTGGTCAACCCTCCATCAGGACTCAAAAGCGTATTGCAGGGTGTGCGATGTCTGTCAAAGGACTGACACACCATCATGAAGGGATGAGATTCCTTTGAATCATCAGATGACGTTGCAACCCTTTGAGAAGTGGGCGATAAACTTTGTGAGCCCCATTCAACTCCAAGAAAAGATGGGAGCGCGGTACATTATCACCGTGATGGAGTGTTTGCCTCGTTGGGCAGAGGCACAATCTATGAAGGATTGCACGGGCACGACTACAGCGAAGTTACTATTTGAGCATGTCCTAACACGATTTGGCTGTCTAAAGATCTTGATGAGTGATTGCGGTACGCACTTCCTGAATGAGACGACCAATGTGCTGACGTAGGAATTTCAGGTATACCACTAGAAGAGCACACCTTATCACCTGCAGGCTAACGGGACGTTGGAAGCGCTCAAAAAAGTTCTTGAAAATGCACTG
Organism: Pinus taeda; assembly: GCA_000404065.3. NCBI lineage: Eukaryota > Viridiplantae > Streptophyta > Pinopsida > Pinales > Pinaceae > Pinus > Pinus taeda. Next base: position 6,820 of record APFE031698483.1, on the reverse strand, counting down.
ACCAAGGTTTGCAATTCTCAACAATGTGATTGGGACCTACACATACCTGTAGTACTATGGACTTATCAAACGATATGCAAAAAGTTGACTGGACAAACCCGCTTCCATCTTGTTTATGGCATTGAAGCAATAATTCTTATGGAATACATCGTGCCTAGTCTATGCATAGCAGCGCTCATAGGTATGATGGATCATGGAGCCATAGAGGAAAGTCTTGCACAGCTGGATGAACTTGAGGAAGAAAGATTTTTAGCTGGATTTCATCAACAGGTCCAAAAGCAGTGCAAAAAGGCATGGCATGATCGACATATTAAGTTGTGCTCATTTAAGGTAAATGACCTAGTTTTGTTATATGATAGAAAGTTTGATAAATTTCTAGGGAAGTTCAAAATGCACTGGTTAGGGCCCTATGTCATTAAGGAAATTACCGATGGAGAAGCGGTACAGTTGGTCAAATTGAATGAAGAAACCTTCCTCGGAAAGGTGAATGGAAATTTCTTAAAGACATATACCATCGGTCTAGCCATGTGACTAAATGAAGGTAGCATAGTCTTAATGCTCTAGGTAGCTGAAAGGAGGTGCGGGATTATAAACTACATTGCCCAGGTTGGGGTGTTGCGCAATTGGAGGATGCTGCGAAGCAAGGAAGTGTCACAGGGTCCACGGAAGTGCGGAAGGATTTGTGCTACCCAGGGAGAAATCATGCAGGTCAGCTGGAAAGTGACCATTAAAGTCATTGCTTGTGATTTGACAGAAAAAGTGTGGCCAAATGGAGTGAGTGGTCGACATTTAAGACGAAATTTATGGATTATATCCTTGAAAATATGTCGCCAATCCAGCATTAATGAACTAAATTTGGGGGGAACGGTCGGATTTGAATTCAAAATGCCCTATAAATTACAAGTGCTTGTCCAACAAGAAACACTTGGAATTTTGAGAATTGAGTTGTTGAGTTCTCAGGCGCATATGAATCGCGAGAAATATGAGCTTCTGATAGCTATTAAGGTATTTGAGACTTTTCCGATGGAAACAAAGGAATTCTTGCATAAGATCATGTCTTCACTGCCAATGATTATAAATACTAAATTAGTAGTAGAGGAGTCGACACGGGAAATGGAAAAAGAGGCAGAAGTAGCTGCTCCAGAAGTGGCCGAAGTATTGGCAGATGTCCCTAAATCACCAAGAACATTGAGATCAAAGCCAACCCCAACTAAGGATATTGTGAAGGATAAGAAGGGTAAGCACCCTGCCATACCGGTGTGCGCATCACTAAGGAGAAACCCACCAAAGCCCACTACATAGGAGAAAGGAAAGGCTATAAACCTAGAACCAGAGGAGGAAGATATCGAAGACATATCGATGGACGATGAAGATATGGGAATAGAAGTGGAGGAGGTTGAAGCCTAGCATGCATACCCTATTACACAGTTTCCAGACTATGTCCCTCCACACAAGCCTAAGTCCAAGGTCCCAAAGGACATTGATGAGAGTAAGACTCCCCTACAAACCCCTCTGCTATGGGACGAAATTGTTTTCGATAGTCCGCGCTTGGCACGAGTGCCCATACTGAAGCTTGAAGGCTGGGACTTAGCAGACCATGAGAAGTTCCCACACCTGGCGATCGAGTAGCTATTGTGTTGCATCATTGACATGAATACGGGAATGACTGCATTGGAGCCACGGAGGTGGCTCAAGGGGGTAGAAAAGGCAGGGTTGCTCAACCTTCTTTGGGTGTCACACTATAACTACACCCTAGTGACAATTTTGGTCATCAAGTAGCTGTTGTGCTTGGTGCATGACGGGTATTTGTGGCTAGAGCAGCTGATACCCATCCCAGATAGGTTGATTCACTAAATAACGTGCCTACCATATACATGTGAGAATCCAGTGATGATCTTTAGCAGCAAGGGTGGTGAACAGGCTCTTGCAGAGTCAATGAAGGAGAAATTTAAGCTGGTGAAGAAGTCGCACATGTATGCTATCTAAAACATCTATGACCCCACTATGAAGGTAGCCATGTAGATCCTCTCTAGGAAGGTAATGAGTAAGTGTCACACCAATGAAGTGCCAACACCTATCATCGCGCTCGCACAACAGCGCACTAAAGGATTCCAGTTCAACTGGTCATACTACCTTTATAGAGAGTTCCTAGTGAACTGTTGCAAAGCACAAGAGCTCAACAAGACATTCCACTATGCGTGGCTCTTGCTGTCGATTGTAATGGTAGCGTGGGAGATACCAGAGGATAGCCAGTTTCCTTTAGCCATGCTAGACCTCCCTGAAGCAGCAAAGTATGCTTCGCTATGGGTGACCAAGGTTGCGCAACGAGTCTGGGACAGTAAGATCTTATGGATCTTGATGGAGATGAACATTAGGATGGCCATCAATCACAAGCCATGATTTTCGCCCATGGTGTATGCCAATATGCAGGGCTATGCTGAGTCAAAGTTGATTTCCATCGAGTATAAATTAGGGTACGGAAGGACCTTGCGCAGAAGTGGTACTACTTGTTGTATCTAGCCACGGATGACGCCATTGATGCAGTGCTTGATCAATGGCTAACGGAGTGGTGCACTACCACAGACTTGGCAATGGGTGGAAGCAAGTCTGTCACGTAGAAGAAGAAGGAGGAGGCCTAGCTGAATATGGCATAGCTAGTCGAGAAGAGGAAAAATGAGGTTGTTGATAAGGCCCAGACGAAGCAGGCAGGAAAGCAAATAGGTGGGACAGAGCATGGCTCTGACAAATGCACGAGGTCACCTTCAGCTGAAATAGAAGAGGAAGAAATAGAACAGCACGGAACAAACCCTTAAGAGACATCTGCTTGCATTAAGCACCCAAGAGAGTTGGAAAATGGAGGGTCAAGGAAGAAATCAAAGGCGACCAAGGCCTTGCTAGACACTAACACACTGATAGAGGGTGGCTTACATGATATCGGTGACATAGTCAGGGATGTCACTGTGGAGGACCTGCAGCAATTTGAATAGCAGCAGCAGATCATACTAGGAGCCATCCAGACCAGGTTGCAGGAGTTGCAGACCCGTGCGTCGTAAGCTAGAAAAACGTCCACTAGCTTGCATATCGTCACTTCAGATGCTTTTGATATGCTACGCACGAAGGCTTCCAGTTCGATAGTGTTGCCAGATGGAGTGTTGACCATGGAAAATGAGGCTGGCAGGCCAATTGTCAGTGGCCTAAATGGAGTTGGGCTGAACCTGGCAGTGCTTTTGCGCGAAGAACTCCACCTCTTGTAGGATTAAGTAATTGCAGAGCTGAGGGCCCATGAGCACTGCGCCCTCCAAGTGATCAACAAACAACAGATCAAAAATGAACATATGACCCTACAGAGAAATTCTTCCATCATCGTGGAGACCAAGGTAACCAATCAGAGCAAGAGGATTATGTAGGTCATTGAGGATGCATGTCAAATGGTCCTAGAGTTGGCCATTCTGGAGAAGGAGCCAATCGAGGTCCGCATCCACAAGTTGGCCACAAGGGTGTGCGACACTCAGACTGACATGGCGTTGGTTCAGATGGAGTTGAACCTGCAAATTACTGAGCTACAGTTGAGGGCCCAACCTTCAACACTGCCAGAAGTAAAGGAACAACGAGCAACCACTATCACAGAGGCAGTAGCGATGGTGGAGAGTGCAATAGCAAACTACACAGAGTTGTTCGAGCAGTCATTTGAGGTCGTGACAAGCTTGCAGGAGGACCCAAATATACAGAGGCTGGAGACAAAAGTGTGTGAGCTACAACAGAGCTACAATAAAGTTAAGGGCACAATGCAAACCATCGCCCTGACACAGAGACTCGCCATGCTGCAAGAGGCCAAGCAGCTGAATGAACAGGTGGATGCAACGTTGCACAAGGAGGCAGTGCTGAAGGTGAGACTAAAGCCCTGGCTGTAGGAAGCTTATGCAGTCATGAGAAATATTGAAGGCAATCTTGTGGCTTTGCAAGCGTCACAACAAAAGCTTCAAGCTGACAATAATGAGCAGTGACCGAGCAGATAGTGGAAGACGTGAAGCAATCAGTAACTTAGTGCATGACCGAGGTTGCAGTCATACAGGTTGAGTTGGATGGGCTTTGTGCAAAGATCTCTGCGCCTACTGAGTGACTCGAGGGCGAGTCACAATGTTTGTGTTGGGGGCCTGTTGGGAATGGGATCCTGCAAAGGTAGTTTTGGGGCTAAAAGCCCATGTTTGAGTCAAATTTTGTAATAAAAATGTCAATTGTCCCCATTTTGTGGTCACGGAGCGCGAAGGTGTCATGTGTCATAAAGGGTAGTCCAACCTTAGTTTTGGAAAGTAAAGTTGGTTGTAAGAGATCTACGCATGGTTTGAGGACAATGGGATTGTATAAAAAGAGTTAAGCTCTAAGTAGTTTTAGAGACATACAATGTAAGAGAGTAATAGCTCTGAAGTAAGAAGTCTAATTCTTGGGTTGTAGCGTAGGTAGAGGCTCTGCAGTTGAGTGCGCAAAGGCCTAGGGTAGATGTTCGCAGCTGAGTGCGCGAACCCCTGCAGCTATGTGCGCAGGGCAGATAGAGTTTGTAAACACTTGGAAGATATCAATAAAGAGAAATATTCGAAAATTCCTGTGTCTTTTTTCTATTAATGCATCTTGATATGTTATGTATGAATTTCCTTTATTATACTTATGTGATGCGCGAATGAATGCAATTACATTGAATCATTGAACGCATTTACGATTATCTGTTTACGTGGTGTTAACTATAATTATTTGATAAGATAAGCAAGTCACTCATATTAATTGGGGTGTTTGCATGGCACACTACCATAGCAGTGTGAAAGTACTAGAGAAGTAGGTTAGGACTGTGCAAAGGTTGATCATACCCTTTCGCGAAGGTATTGAAGGATGAAATAAAGGGCTCGTCTTGCAAGCCCTATAGCGAAGCGATCTACGTGAAGGTAGGGATAGAGGGAATCAAATGAAATCACAACCATCTCAAGGTGCATAAACTTGGTTCTAGCATCCCCCCATACTGCTTCGGGTGAGACTTCAGTCCGCGCTCCACGCGCTGATGCCGAAAGGGCTAGTAGTATAGGGATTTGTTTGGCTAATTAATGTTGAACCTGGGTCAGGCCCCCTTAAGCCAACACTCCTCCATGAGCCTCAGTGAGGATGTTGTTTGGTTCAAATTATGGCACATAACGTCATAGTTTTTCATTCGATCCCATTTTATATAAGTTCCCTGCATTCACAAAAAAGTTTGTCGTGTGCACCACCAATTCCTCCTTTTGTTGGCTAGTATATCCTTCTGGAGCCATTCTCATTGTTAGGAAGTGTATAATATCTTCAAAGTGATTGTACGCGATGCACACTATAAAGAGTTGCACGTCAGGTATTCCTTCTTCCAAATTAGTAGCTCCTCTCTGTAGGAATTTACAGGGTAAGTTCCTCAGACAGAACACCAAAAGGACACCGCTCACAAACAGATCACAGATCAATACACCAGTATTTTGACGTGGTTAAAACCCTCAGAGAGGGAAACAGTCCACGGCCTGCGCCAACGTGGCTACTACAGGCAATTTATTAATAAAAGAATGAAAATTTACATAAGCTTCTCTCATGCACGGTGAACCTACAAATGACCCTCCATGCGCTTTAAATAGAATTCATGGACCAATCGGGTGTCAAGCCACGGATCAAGTGTCGGTAATACCGACGAGAGAATGAACCGTCGGATCACTACATATCGTGACCGTCGGATTGTAAGTTACAAAATGTACAACGGTAAAGAAACACACTTTACCTAACTCTATACCTAACTCTATACTAGACCAAGTTGGACTTAACTATTTCCTATGTGTCGGAATATCCTAACATCCCCCCTTAAGAACAACTTGGGATAGGATTGAAGGATTTACAAATATGACACAATAGGAGAAGGAAGGAGGCACTAGAGCCTATTACAGGGTAAGTTCCTCAGACAGAACACCAGAAGGACACCGCTCACAAATAGATCACAGATCAATACACCAGTATTTTGACGTGGTTAAAACCCTCAGAGAGGGAAACAGTCCACGGCCTGCACCAACGTGACTACTACAGGCAATTTATTAATAAAAGAATGAAAATTTACATAAGCTTCTCTCATGCACGGTTAACCTACAAATGACCCTCCATGCGCTTTAAATAGAATTCATGGACCAATCGGGTGTCAAGCACGGATCAAGTGTCGGTAATACCGAGGAGAGAATGAACCGTCGGATCACTACATATCGTGACCGTCGGATTGTAAGTTACAAAATGTACAACGGTAAAGAAACACACTTTACCTAACGCTAACCTAACTCTATACTAGACCAAGTTGAACTTAACTATTCTTATGTGTCGGAATATCCTAACATCCCCCCTTAAGAACAACTTGGGATAGGATTGAAGGATTTACAAATATGACACAATAGGAGAAGGAAGGAGGCACTAGAGCCTATCCCCCCTTAGTGACAACTTCCTGAACTCCAAGCTTATATCGAAGTTTAGTGAACTTCGCCTCTGTGAGAGCCTTTGTGAAGATGTCTGCAACCTGATCATCTGTTGAACAATATTGCACTTCAAGAACATGGTCATGAATGAGCTTTCTCATGAAGTGCATGTGAAGTTCAATGTGTTTGCTGCGCTGATGCTGAACTGGATCTTTGCAAAGCTGAATGGCACTTTGATTATCACACCAAAGTGTAGTCGGATTTTGCTGCTCAAAGCCCAATTCTGATAGGATCTGACGAAGCCACAAGGCTTCCTTACTAGCTTCCATGGCACCACGATACTCTGCTTCTGCTGACGAAAGAGAAAT
>APFE031698482.1:0-18359 GCA_000404065.3 Pinus taeda | reverse complement strand
AGAGGGAAATGAACTTGCCAAGGCACAACTGAAGCATGAACAAGATGTAAAATGACTCATTAGACACTGACATGATAATGAAAACCATATGAATGATGATAGACTCAGCTGAACAGTGACATAGATTGGCATTTGGGCAACTTTGAAAAGAGTGAGAGCAAACCCTAGACCTAATGCCTAGTGACCAAATTTTGCTTGAAGACTCACTGAATGAAATGACAAAATTTGACCTTGACACTTCAAAATCACTTTGTAAGAGCATATTTGATCACAGGAGGAAGGTTGGAAAGATTGACACTAACAACATGCATGAGCTATTTTTGGTTAATTGATCAGTTAACTAGATGATGTTATGCTCTTGACCTACGAGAAGATACCAGAATACCAAATATGCGAAGAAATATACCCAGAACATAGAACAATGAAAAATAACATGATGTATTTTATTATTTAGAAAGGAAAGCAATGTTCACTTGCCTCTTCGAGGGGGCAACCTCCAATAGAGTTGGGCTCAATTACAAAATAAGACACGACGCTCCTCAAGGGGAGTCTCTATCCTTTATATAGGATTCATACATGTAATACCATGGGTCAGTACCATGGTTCTTATTAATACCATCTATCTAATACCATGGGCCATTTGCAAATAATTGTGGTCCCTTCTTTAAATGCGGGTCAACCACTTACAATTATTAATATGGGATTTATTGACTCTTTAACTGACTATAACTATGACTTGACCCTATTACATAAATAAGGGGGTTAGGGTTGGACCCTAACATGCCCTCCCTCATAAAAATAGCCTTGTCCTCAAGGCTAAAGGTGTGGAAACTGCTAAAGAACAGTGGCTAGTTCCTAGGGCACATCTTCTGGAGAGGTGTCTTTCCACTTGACGAGGACTTCCTTGATCGTGCAGCCGTGTAGGTGTCGTTCTCGCGTGTCAAGAACCTGTTCAAGTTGGATCCAAATTGAACCTTATTCATCCAATTCTGTCAGACTAGTTTGAATGCTGCAATTGTTCCCAACCACTTTCTTGAGACATGAGACATGGAAGACGGGATGGATTTTTGCAGTGGGTGGCAAGGCTAGCTTGTAGGTTACTTCTCTGGTGTGCTGAAGTATTTGATACGATTCGTAGAATTTTCGAGATAATTTTTTACAGCCCTTGTCTTTGAGTGATGTTTGTTATATGGTTGCAACCTCAAGAATCCCTGATCCCCTTCTTGAAATTTGTGCTATGAACGATGTTGGTCTGCGTGTTGGTTCATGCGATTTTGAGCTTGATGGAGATTCTATTTGAGGTGGGAAAGCATGGTTGCATGGTTCTGTAGGAGTTGATCCACTACTTGTACCTTAGAGCATCCTTGGATATAAGAAGTAGGTGAAGGGGGGAGTTGACCATAAACTACTTCATATGGAGTCATCTGGTGGTGGCATGATAGTTAGTATTATATCACCATTCAGCTAGAGGTAACCACTGTACCCATAGATGTTGCTTTTCTGGAGTGAAACACCTGAGGTAGGTCTCTAGACATTTGTTGACTGCTCCAATTTGACCATCAACTTGGGGATGATAGGAAGTACTGAGTTGTAGTTGGGTACCTTGTAGCCTGAAGAGTTCCTGCCAAAAGTTACTGGTCAAGATCGGGTTACAATCAGAGACAATGGAAGTGGGCATGCCATGCAATTTGAAGATCTGGTCCATGAAAGATTGAGCCACCAAAGTGGGTGTAAAAGGGCGGGGTAGGGCACAAAAATGAGCATACTTAGAAATTCTGTCCACAACCACCATGATCACTGACTTGTTGCCTGAATTCAGAAGACTAGTAATGAAATCCATAGAAACCTCCATCCAGATTGAGGCAAGGATGGGAAATGGTTGTAAGGTGCCTGGGGATTTGACTGTTTCTCGTTTGTGGCGCTAACACACATCACACGCAGCTACAAAAGTAAGAATGCCCTTTTTCATGCCTGTCCAAAAGAATGAACGTCGAGTGCGAGCATAAGTCTTCTGAAAGCCTGAATGGCCTGCAGCGGGAGATGAGTGCAACTCTGCTAAAATGCGACTTTTGAGGGTGGATGTTGGTGATATCACTACTTTGTCCTTGTAGCGAAGAATATCATCCTGCCAAGGGTAGCCTGCTGTGGAATTTGGATTTTCCTGCAATTTATTAATGAGTTGGGAGAGTGAAGGATGTGAAAACCATTCCTTGCGAGCCTCTTCAATCCACTCTGGAATGGGAAGAGAGATTGCTAGCAGGGTGCTTTCCTCCTCAAAGTGGCATGATAAAGCATCCGCTACAACATTTTCGTGCCCTTTCTTGTAGATTATCTCATAATCATATCCCAACATTTTGGCTAGCCATTTATTTTACTCAGGCAAGGATAGGCATTGCTCTAAAAAATATTTAAGGCTTTGATGGTTTGTGCGGATTTGGAAACGCCGCCCCAATAAGTATGGTCACCAAGTATCCACTGCATGTAAGATGGCCATCATCTCCTTCTCATAGGTAGATTGTCCCAAATTTATCCCACTTAGTTATTGGCTAGTGAAGGCCAAGGATCGACCTTCCTGAATTAAGACAAGCCCAATACCCGTACTTGAAGGATCACATTCAATCACAAAAGATTTGGTGAAGTCGGGTAGTGCCAATACAGGAGTGGAACACATGGCATGTTTGAGAGCTATAAATGCCTGTTGCGCTTCATCATTCCAGAGGAATGAATTTTTCTTGAGAAGGTGAGTGAGGGGTCTAGCAATGCGACCATAATTGCGAACAAATTTGTAATAGTAGCCAGTGAGACCCAAAAATCCTCTCAAACTCTTCAAGGTCTTTGGTTGAGGCCAATCTTGCATTGCCTGGATCGTTTTGGGATCCACCCTGACACCTTCACGCCCCACAATGTGGCCCAAATACTCGACTTATTTCATGCCAAAAGAGCACTTGGACAATTTGACAAATAATTTATGCTTTCGAAGCAGTTGCGAGAGCAGGTCTACATGTTGAAGATGTTTTTCCTAGGTGAGGCTGTAGATGAGGATGTAATCAAAGAAAACAAGGACAAATTTTCTGAGATATGGTTTGAGCAGGTGATTCATGAGGCTCTGAAAAGTGGATGGGGCATTACAGAGACCAAATGGCATGACCAGGAATTCATAATGGCCTTCATGAGTTCGGAAAGCAGTCTTTGGAATGTCTACTTCTTTCATGAGAATTTGGTGATAGCTCGAGCAAAGGTCAAGCTTAGTAAAGAATTGAGCCCCATTTAGTTCATCCAGAAAATCATCAACAACCGGGATGTGAAATTTATCTTTGACTGTCAGCTTGTTGAGGGCCCTGAAGTCTAGACACATATGCGATTCCCCATCTTTCCTGAGCACCATGACCACAGGGGATGAATAAGGACTAATGCTAAGACGAATGACACCGACTTCCAGGAGTTCCTTGATGAGTTTTTCAATTTCATTCTTTTGGGTGAAAGGGTATCTATATGGGCGCACATTTGGTGGTTATGCCCCTGGGAACAACGTAATGCTATGATCATGCTCCTCTCTAGAGGGTGGGATCTCCTGAGGCTTGTCAAAGACCTGTAGATGGTTGTTTAAGACCTGTTGCATCTCAGGATTAATATGAAGAGAAGTGTGCTCGAAGGCCTAGATGGAATTAAATTGGGCTATAACTCCATGGTGGCCCTTTTTTAATAACTTTTCCATCCTATGCGAGCTGATGATAGAAGGAGCACCTACCTGGAGTCCACGGAGGGTATGCGTGTGGTCATTCTGCTTGAAGCTCATATATAACTCCTGGAAATCCATTGTGATTGGGTCGAGTGTGCGGAGCCATTCAACACCCAAGACAATGTCACACCCACCCATGTGGATGGAAAACATGTGGGTTTTTGGGTGATAATTCCCCATCTGAAGTTTGACATTTTCACAGCAGCCTTCACATTTCATTGTCCCCCCATTAGCAATATGGACCTAGAAATTAGAGACTGCTCTAACAAAACAATGCACTGCTTCAGCGACTCTTTGACAGATAAAGTTATGCGTACTGCCATTATCAATCAAGATTACTATAAAGTGATGTTTAATAAAACCTCTGATTTTGAGAGTTTGGGGAGAAGAAATTCCTGCCAAAGCATGGAGTGAGATAACTGGTTCTTTTGGTGTAGCTGGGAGCTCATTGTCCGGTTGGTTGTCCTCATCTTCCTCCTCTGGTCCCTCAAATGGTGAGGCTTCCTCAAATGAATTGTGATCAGTAGCATCAATTTGAAAGAATTTGGGTTCCTTGCATTTATGCCCCAGGGAGTATTTCTCATCACAGTAGTAAGACAATCCTTGCTTTCTTCCTTCCGCCATTTTCGCTGTTGACACCTTTTGAACCTTAAGTGTTTGGGTAGTGCTCGAAGCCTCGGTGGGGCGTCCCTTGGCTATGAAATTTGGACGAGTCGACTGGGCCGCTAAAGTGCGTTCTACTTCATGCGCTGTCGTGCAAGATGCCAACCATGTGACTGGGTGGTGCATCTAGACGTGGGCTTGTATGGCATCTTTGAGACCATTGATAAAACATTCCAAGTAGAATTCATCTGCTAGACCTCCTGTGCGAAAGGCTAATGCTTCAAAGGATTTAACATATTCTTCCACTGTGCCTATTTGTCGAAGCTTAGTAAGACGACCCAAAAAGTTAGATTCATGGTCAAAGTGATCAGAAAGGGCTTTTGAGAATATCTGCCAAAGTCATTGGCCTTGCATAGCAACGTTGATGCCACTGCCACCATTGTCATCTTTCTTGGTTCAAGTACAGGCTTCCCACACTTAGCTTAGTCGCATTATCTCTGATGTGATTCAATGTGAAATATTGCTCCATTTGTGATATCCATATGACAGATGAGAGCCATCAAATTTATACATGTCCAGCTTGGGTGGTCGAGGCGGGGACTGTTGGTGGTCTCCATAGAAGTGAACAGAATGGCTAGATTCACCCTCAAGGTTTTCATTAAAAGCATATGACTTTGATTGTAACCCCGACTTGCCCTTTGTGATTATGTCATTTAAGGACTGGATCTGCTTCGTTAATTCCTCCAACTTTTGTTCAAGGGTGTTTATCTTCTCATTGGCCATAGCTTGAGCTCTGGTTTGTACCATGCACAAATCTGGTGCACTTGTTGTTACTGTGAAATTTTTTTGGGACCAACTAAAATTTTGATGCTGACAAGTGAATGGTACCACCTTGCTCAGCCCGTCGACCTGATTTTTTTTTTTTTTTACTCCGAAAGGAGTTTAACTCCTTGCTTAGGAGTATTGTAGTAGCCGATTCCCAGAAAAGTTAATTATGCCCATTGTCTTGTGAGAATCAGGCCCAGGTATAGGAGCCACACGTCTCCCTGCACAAATAGTCAGATCTGTCGGTGAAATCCTCAACTGCAGAGTATGAGTAGGAATGTGGCAGTGATTGAACCCCTGCTGCTAGATCTGAATGGCGGATCTGATTGTTGCAGCTGCAACAAAACCCAACATGCTAGATCTGATCTGGCAAAGATGATGTGTGATCTAGAGAGATACAAGGGAACTATCGTCTCAAGGAGTGTCAGGTGCTATAGATCGCAATATACATAAGGGTCCAATAGTAGTACTCGACCCAATCTTTCAGGGCACTAACCAAGGAGGATCAACAGTACCCTTAGTCGTACTACCCGACTACCCTATCGTACGCGTGAGTAATCTCCCCGAGTGTTGTTCTCAGTGTACTGTAGAAGCAAGATGACCGACGGATTATCTATGGCGAGGTTTCAGGTGAGCTTAGGGGGCTTCAGATACACCCAGAGGGTACTTAGAAGACAGTCCATGCGTAGTTTTGTCTAATGCGCTACTACTCAAAGGGGTACCCACAGGGGTTACAAGGGAGTCCAACAAGCGTGACCACCTCTTGTATTTCCTGCATGCATGCCTCCCCAAATTCGTATGTTTATGTGCTCAACAATAGATCTCGTGGTTTAAAGACGCCGGAACATGTCTATAGCCAAAAAAAGATTATGCTAAAATTGGAGATCCCACCAGCCCTGGAAAGTGCTCTGATACCACTTGTTATGCTCATGACCTGCGAGAAGATACCAGAATACCAAATATGTGAAGAAATATACCCAGAACACAAAACAATGAGAAATAACAGCATGTATTTTATTATTTAGAAAGGAAAGCAATGTTCACTTGCCTCTTCGAGGGGGAAACCTCCAATAGAGTTGGGCTCGATTACAAAATAAGACACGATGCTCCTCAAGGGGAGTCTCTATCCTTTATATAGGATTCATACATGTAATACCATGGGTCAGTACCATGGTTCTTATTAATACCATCTATCTAATACCACGGCCCATTTGCAACTAACTCTGGTCCCTTCTTTAAATGTGGGTCAACCACTTACAATTATTAATATGGGATTTATTGACTCTTTAACTAACTATAACTATGACTCAACCCTATTACATAAATAAGGGGGTTAGGGTTGGACCCTAACAAATGATCTCTAAGTTCAACTATTGTCCCACTACACAATCAACCTCCAACTAGTTCTATCAATTGTTAGAACTAGTTTAACTGAGTACACCTAAATATAACTAAAACAGATTGTTATAAATTAGCAATCAACACATGTAAACTGAACTCTAAGCCCACTAACTCGAATTTACTTAGCTAACTGAGTGACAAGAGCCATGTCGCCTTTGTTAACTGCCTCTAAGTTGTCTTCCAATGTGGAAATTTTTATTTTTCTCAATTTGACTGAGGATAAGTAAAATTGAGCCTTTCTTGCTACACCTCTCAACATAGCTCCCTCTTAATCACTGCTTCCTTGGAAAATGTTATAATCTCTTTGGAGGTATATTCTCCACCATTGTTAGACCTTAGAGTCTTTTTTTTTTTTTTTTTTTGGTTAGAATCGCTACTTCATTCTTGAATTCTTGAAACTTCTTGACTACCTCATCTTTGTTCTTAAGGAGGTATAACCATGTTTTCCTTGATAAATCATCTCAGATGAAATAATACTTCTCTTCTTATAGAATCTGTTCAAAATGAGACTTCCAAGGCCCAAAGACCAAAGCCCGTAATCCTCCCAAGCACCAAGTCAACCCACCAGCAAGATTTTTTCAAAGCAACTTCAGAGCTTCAACTTATTAGATTCACAATATAATTTTGGTCCTATAGCTTCACTTCAGAAACTCATCCCTGCAACTTTTCCCCCATAAAAATGGCAGCTTCATAGAAAACCTAGGCAGCTTCTTTTATATGGACATAAAATATGTATTCCCAAGAGATTTTCTTCACCTTCGACTTCTTATTTTCTTCGTCCTCCAACTCTTCTTCCTTCTTCCCTATTGCAAATCGAGCTTGTGATGATGTGTTGCTCCAAATGAGTCAAATTCCTCTTATTTATAGCCTTCTTGAGGGGTCGAATAGCCTTCCTAAGGCCAACTTTATATTGACTGGACCGACTTGGTCTTGAAGGATAAAATGGCTTTTCTTGACTCAAAATAAATATTTTCTTTTGTTACAATGAGCCCAAATGGGACTATAATACATGACAAAAATACTAGAATACACTAGAAGCATGAAGAAAATGCTTTGACCTAGACTTGAGCATGAAACCCATGCTTTGATAAATAAATAAAACTATTTTTCTTTTTCTTTTTCTTTTGATACAAAATATGTGATGTCATGATTTACATAGGTCATTATGAAGACTGAATCTAGTTACATTTTCCAGTAGTAATGACCTCGCAAATTAACTACACTGGATAAACCTCCCATCTAAAAACAATCAAGCCAATTTGAGATAATCATTGGAAGTGAGTTTGATCTAGAGATGCTTGTCTAGGCAATAGTCTAGGTCACAACAACTAAGTTGGAAGAAGTTTTAGTTCCATATATGAAGGTAATAAAATGCAAGTCCAACAACCCCCAATGGAAAAGGTGTTGAAGAAAGTGTAACTAGGTTTGGAATTTACAAATGTAATTTTGATCTTTGTACTTGTCAAGAAAAAGAAATATTATTTTTTGTGAATTATAAGAATGAGTTTCTTGTTCATTTCTTAGGAAAGTCAAAGAGTCAATGTCATTCTCTTCTTGAGCTTATATGTAATGTAAAAGAGTCAACCTAGTGTCTAGATCAAAGCCCTCCAAGACAAGCACCATCTCCTTGAAGAAGGCAACAAGAAAAATGAATTAACAAGCATTGCAAGTTGGCTAAATGAAAACATAATGATCTCCTTGATAAGTCGGCTTGACTTATGGCTCACATGTCAACCTAATGGATGTCAACAATGACCCATATATATAATGCATGGAGTGACATTTCAAGCATAGTACTTCGGATGGTCTCAGAAGAGGAAAAGTAAAGATGAAGTATACACAAAACCGTAGTCTCTTGGTGAAGAAGTATATACTGTCTCTTGGTGAAGTATACACAAAATCGCAGTCTCTTGGTGAAGAAGTATACACTGTCTCTCAGTGAAGTCTACATATAACCACAGTCTCTCGGTTAGGCATCCACAGTCTCTCAGTGAAGTATATTTAGATCTCGATGCAAGGAAGGATTATGCTCGCTATATTTGCAATGATAATCTCTGTCTCAACACATATGTGATTCTATAGTATCACACTCTTGGCATACTCTGTCTTGGCATATGAATGGTAAATGGATCTCATAGTAACACGCTTTGGCATGATTTAGATGAAGTCATGATCTCAATATCAGTTATAAGGTATTGATCATGAAAAGATCTTTGTGCAGCTGTCAAAGATATACACATATCTCAATTTCGAGATCTCTTTGTTATTAAGTGATGATGTCATTAAAGGTGTAGAAATAATCTCAGTGAAAAACAGTGAAGACCTTAGTGAAGATGTGACAATGGAGGTGCAGTAATGATTTCGATGTTATAATAAATATCTCAATGAAGATGACCTTGACGAAGCAGTAGTAATGATGATGATCTCAACAGTGACAAAGAAGAGGATTGGTGTCTTGGCCTTGGAGTGGATTAACAAGTCAAGGGTCTAGATCTTGGTGTGCATCGATTGGAATCTTTATAAGAAGAATTATGTGCGAGTTTTCCTCTCCAAGAGGGAGAAGTTTTGGCCCTGGCAGAAAGACAAACATCTTTTGTTCTTGTCTCTTTGTTTTGATAGCAGTTTGATGAAGCAAACAAAAACACTAATAATAAGAAGAAGATCAAGCTAAGATAAATTGCAAAATCACTTCACAAATTGTTATCAAGTCTAGAATAATCACATTAATCCCACTTTCCCTAGATTCTTCAACATGGTATCAGAGCTAAGGTGTTGAAGTCAAATGAAGGGCAACAAAAGACACATACAAGGATCTATCTTCAAGGGCATCAAAGCAGGTTAAAAGGATTAAAGGAGCAAGTACAACAAGCAGGTCTACAATAGTCATGAAGTATCAACTTCAGTAATTACAATCATGCACTCTACTCATGCTCAGTTTGATGGAGTATATCAATGATCCTCACTTCTTGATCATTGAAATTTCTTTATGCATAAAAGATAAATCTTCAAGTGTATATATATATATATATATATATATATATATATTGCAGAAGTAATCCAAGGAATACCTCTAACAATCCATGATTACATCACTATATCAGTGTGGTTATTACATCAAGGCAGTTTAAGTGATGAGACCGTCTATCTATATAGTTCCACCCACAGTTTAGTTATGTCATTCATTGACAAGTTTGGGCTCTCTATACATTACCTCTCTACACAAAGCACATAGACATCACTGTGCAGTGCCATATCAATATACTTGTCACGGTCTCGAAGTCTGTCTATGATTATGATCGCAATAGCATGGTGCTTGGATCAGAACATAATATCACTAACATGCCAACAATATGTTGAAGTCAAAAATACCATAAAATGAATTGGAAAGGTCATGAAGCAGTCTCGGTGATATCAGACCACTGATATCATGGTGCTAGAAGGCCTCTAAGGAAGTCTTGATGAAAGGATACTATTGATGAGAAACTCAAGCAAAAGAAGCATCAAGATGAATATCTCCTATTCACACACCAAGTATCTTTCAATTTTATAATCAGATTTGGTTAAACATTTCATGATTGCAAGGGGATTTATAAATCGGTTAGATAATTGAAAGTCCTTGCATAGAATAAAGAGGATTGTCATAATCGTCATATAAAAGAGAAATCATTGATATCTATGAAAAGGTCTATGAAGGTGAAGCATTGTTTGAATCCATCAAGAGATTCATAGGATTCATATGATATCACTCAAAAGTCCTCTCATACCTAGATAGTAGAAGAGGAGACATAAAAAGAGATATATGAAATGCTAGATATACTCTCAGAAATTAAAGTAGATAAGGTCACTTAGATCTATACAATAGTAAAGGTATGAAAGAATGAAGATATAACTTCATGAAGATCTAGGAAATATGATAAGAAGGTAGTCATCATTGATGAGAAAGGTAAAAAATATCAATAAGCAAAGAAGGTTACCTCACCCGACAATTTGTGGTCTCTATGCTAGATATAGAAAGACAAGTTGCAGTCTATAGTATTAAAGGATAAAAGAATTCAACCTTGTGCAGAAAGGAAAGGCAAGGTTGGTCCTCAAGCAAAGACAAAAATAAGTACAGTTAAGATTCAATACTATAAAAAAATAAAAAAATTTGGAAGCTCATATCACTGAAAGATGCAGGAAGCTGAAGAAAAGGGCCAAGGAAAGAGGGAGTAACAAATATCTCTATGAGTAAGATAGTATCCCTCACAAAAGGGTCCTATCATAAGCTCCTACGTCATGTGTTACAAGATATGACAATGATAATAAGATGCATCATGGAATCTTGGAAGCATTAGAAACAAGAGCTCGTAACATCTCCATTAAGATCATGAAGGGCAAAAATACATGACAGACAACATGTAGGATATATAGCTCTTGGTAACCTTAGTGGACATTGAAGAAAAGAAAAGGAATCATCTAAGGCTCATCATACATCAAGTCAAAAAGGAAACATCTACTAGTTGGGGATATACAAGATCTTCAAAATTCTCTGAAGTAATCCTCATCGTGGGGTTCACTAATCTAGAGGGGAAGCAAGTGTTTCAACAAGAACTCCAACATATGGAATCGATGAGATGATATGACATGAAGCAAATCAAGGGATTAAAGATCTTTTCAATCAAGGAAGTTGTTCGAAGAAGCCTCGATGACCTAAAGGTAAAATAAGGTATATGATTATGTTTAATATTATAATGTCATGTCATATGGTTGCAGATGGATCATTGCTTCTATCTTAAGAAGCATGATCAAGAGAAAAAGGATCTCCTCCTCTAAAAGGATGCAAGACGGCATAAAGTCACACTAACATAAAATCAACAGAATATATCCTCATATGAAGTATGAGGTGGTTGACTATAGTTAAGAAACTTTGATTGAAAGCTCGTGGAATGGAATGAGCGAGGGAGGAAGAAATCGTGAGATATGCAACCATGATGAAGGCAATCAACATCCAATAGACCCAGAAGATTTGACTGGGAAATCTCCCAGAAGGATATGAAGACTCTGATGAAAGTCTGAAAAAGATGGAGACCCTTGATAATGGATATCTTTGGGAGATGTGTCAACATGAATGCAGGATGTTGATACCTACAACAATATGTCATGATGAAGAGCCATCTAGTAAGATATGATTTGATTTAATGTTATGTTTTGATTTCTTGAATAATATCTAGATGAGTGCATGCAGGGCTACTAGAACAAGAGTTGTAAACACAAGTACAACTAGCATTCATGTGGTGGATGGAAATTCATGAAAGAAGCATGATGGGAAAGAAGTAGATATGTGACGAAGGTTCCAGATATGTATCAAGAAGGCTACTTTCCATAATGAAAGGAATGACATGACCAACCAAGAAGGAAAGTCATCGATGGCTGATGCCCTACAAGAAAGAAGCTCAACTGAATTTTATGACATCAAAGAGAAGTTGATCAAGCAGCTAAAGGACCCACAAAGAAAAATTTGCTGATATATAGAAGAATCCTTAGCTAAGAGGGAGCTATGATAGGTCCCTGGTCAAGAGGGAGTTTGAATTAAGATCACCCCTAATTATAAAGGAGTGAAAATTGTGTTTTTCCATGTCATGTGTCATGAACTAGACTAGGACTAACAACCGTAAGTCTAGATGAAGGCCATGAATGGAAATATAGACACATGATAGACACAACATTCTTGTCTTCACTTGGGAAGAAAGAATGGGAGGATTGGGTAATCATATGACATCTGATACTCTTTGAGGACGTGTAGGGAATCCAAGACAAGAGTATGCAAGAGGACCAATATTCTTTGAGAATTGGGAACCCAAGATAAGAATAGTCTAGAAGGTCATGGTTAGTGAACACCAAGGTGGCTATGTACCTTGAGAGAAAATGATGAAGATGCCTATAAATCATTGGTCTCTCCAGCATTGTAGCTCATGGTCTCGTGGAGAGATGGAGTTGTTATTCAAGGCCTTGCACTATGGCAATGTTGATTGATATGATGTTATACAAATGGGATTACCAATCTGATTCTTTTTATGAGGAATTATTCAAATTGAGAACAACCAAGTACCATTGTAAATACCTCCCTAGTAAGAGGGAGTGTTGAAGAAAGTGTAACTAGGTTCAGAATTTACAAATGTAATTTTGATATTTGTACTTGTCAAGAAAAATAAATATTATTTTTTGTGAATTATAAGAATGAGTTTCTTGCTCATTTCTTAGGAAAGTCAAAGAGACAATGTCATGATCTTCTTGAGCTTATATGTAATGTAAAAGAGTAAACCTAGTGTCTAGATCAAAGCCCTCCAAGACAAGCACCATCTCCTTGAAGAAGGCAACAAGCAAAATGAATTAACAAGCACTGCAAGTTAGCTAAATGAAAACGTAGTGATCTCCTTGATAAGCCAGCGTGACTTATGGCTCACATGTTGATCTAATGGATGTCAATAATGACCCATATGTATAATGCATGGAATGACATTTCAAGCACAGTACTTCGAATGATCTCAGAAGAGGAAAAGCGAAGGTGAAGTATACACAAAACCGTAGTTTCTTGGTGAAGAAGTATACATTGTCTATCGGTGAAGTATACAGAGAACCACAGTCTCTTGGTGAAGAAGTATACACTGTCTCTCGGTGAAGTCTACACAGAACCACAGTCTCTCGGTTAGGCATCCACAGTCTCTGGGTGAAGTATATTTAGATCTCGGTGCAAGGAAGGATTGCACTCACTATATTTGCGATGATAATCTTTGTCTCAACACAAATGTGATTCCATAGTATCACACTCTTGGCATACTCTATCGTGGCATATGAATGATAAACAGATCTCACAGTAACACGCTTTGGCACGATTTAGATGAAGTCATGATCTCGGTCTTAGTTACAAGGTATTGATCATGAAAAGATCTCTGTGCAACTGTCAAAGATATATACATATCTCAATATCAAGATCTCTTTGTTATAGTGATGGTGTCATTAAAGGTGTAGAAATAATCTCAATGAAGACCTTAATGAAGATGTGACAATGGAGGTGCAACAATGATTTCACTGTTATAATAAATATCCCAGTTAAGATGACCTTGATAAAGCAGTAGTAATGATGATGATCTTAGTAGTGATGAAGAAGAGAATTGGTGTCTTGGTCTTGGAATGTCTTAATAGGTCAAGGGTCCAAGTCTTGGTGTTCGTCAATTGGAATCTATATAAGAAGAATTATGTGTGGGTTTTCCTCTCCAAGAGGGAGAGGTTTTGGCCCAGGCAAAAAACCAAACATCTCGTGTTCTTGTCTCTTTGTTTTGATAGCAGTTTGATGAAGCAAACACACACACTAATAATAAGAAGAAGATCAAGCTAAGATAAATTACAAAAGCACTTCACAAATTGTTATCAAGTCTAGAAGAATCACATTAATCCCACTTGCCCTAGATTCTTCAACAAAAGGATCAAAGGAATCCATCACTACATAGGGGGGCACACCACCCACATCAAAAGCAACTTTCAATAAGGTGTGAAAATAAGAAAGAAAGCAAGGGGGGCATGTGAGCCTTTAAGGACACATAAAATTCTAAAGCATTGCGAACCAAATGGGGCTGAAGGTTGTGCCCAAAAAAAATGAAAAATGAAATTTTATTAATGTTCACAAATAACCAAGATAATAAAATAGAACTACTTTATATTAATAATCACTCTATAAATAACACTAATACATTAATATTATTGTATTTAATAATTTATATTAACAATTACTCTATATGTATAATTACTTTACATTAATAACACTAATGTGGTATACTTTATAATAATTACTTTCCACTCAGTACTATTACTTTATATTTTAATATTAATATTAGTATTAATATTAATATTGATATTATTATTTACAACTTAATATTTTAATATCAATATTATTAATTAATATTTTAATACAAAAAAGAAAGTTTCTTATTTTACAGTTTTAAAGTTCTCATTGTCGACTTCCCCCTTATCATTCTTTAGGAATTTGCTTTGTCGAGTTCCCCTCATCATTCCTACTTAGGCTATTTATATGTCACCTTTTGGCTAGATCAGACATTTATATCTTTCATTCATATTGATGATGAACCGCATATGTTGGTTCGAAACATCGATAAAATAGCAAAAACCAATGTGATGGATCTGTAAACAAATTCTCAACATAAAACAAATCACAGAAGTCTTAGATCGAAAAAAAACAAAAGTAGATCTATAGAGCCCATTGTAAGAATTACCATCTTTAAATGATAAATGTGTGTGTGCATCAACATTATGGAAGTAACCCCAGCGGTGGGTGCTCTACGACACGATTGATTGTATTAAATTGTATGTGAAACCATATGCAATATGGAGTTGATGGCTCACTATAATTGGCATTTAAACAAGATGCATCACCCTCCACATTTTGTTGTTGTGGCCAAAGCAATTAATCCAAGCAATCAAAGCTATTGCAAGGAGGAGACTACAATTCATAAAGTTTGAAGAATCTTGCAAGTTAATAGGATGCAGATGTACAAGCATATCATGGCAAGATGTTGATTTTGGTGAAGGTACATTGAGTGTTAGCTGCTCGAGGGAATTAGGAGATTGGATTATTAATTTTCTCTAAGCCCAACAAAATGATTAATGTGCCAGTAAAAAAATTGTAGTACCCAATATTTTTTAACTAAAAATCCAGAAAACTCAAATCTAAAATCTACGCAAAATAAACACCATTGAGCTTCTACTAAATTATGCACAACAGAAACAAGAAATCTAAGCACATAAAATTTTTACACAACTTTTACCTTGGAAAACCCCATTGTGGGGAAAAACTAGCAAGGAGAGATTTTATTAGGCTTCAGAGAAAATACTCAAGAAATCATTATAGTAGTAGATCCAAATAATGTACAACTAAGAACAACCACAAAAATCACCCATCTCTCCTCTACAATGGTACGACCTAAAGTATGGCCTCTCTCCGGTAGAGTACAACCCCTTTTCTTCAACAAATCTCAACCTGAGGTTTAACCTCTCCTCTAACAAGAAACTCAGCCCCAAAACTCAACCTCTCCCTCATGTAAATATAGCCTGGGGTTTGACTCCTCTCTTGTTGCTCAATACGACCCAACTGTGGGCCCTCTTTCTTTGAATAAGGAGGCCCCTTCTCACCCAAATTGGCCCTCTTCTCTCTCACTTGATGTGAGCTCTAACGTGTCCTTCACCCACTCATTCCAATAATTTATAAATTCTCTCATAACCTTATTCCCTCCTTGACATCATCAAAGAAAAGATCAAAAGACAAAATTTGATTTGATCACTTTCTTTGTTTTTTTCAAATGGAAATATTAATCTCCAAAGTTATAAACTTTAGCAATCTTAGTTACAAAGCCAATTATAGCTAATTAAATTGATGATCACACTTTTCCTAGGTTTGGACTTGGAAGAATTTAAAAATGTCAAAATAAGTAAATTTTCAAGATATCTTATGCATGCTTGGACACAAGGCCTATGCAGAGACACCTATCCGAGCTACAATCTTAACATGGACTCCTCCACCTTGTTGTGTTTCCAATGAAAACTCTAATTTTATACCAAGTGTTCTTTCCTTTTCAGTTATTGTTTCCTTGCAGTGGTTTGTTTCATCAATTTATAATCAATGAGGCATTCAATTTATCCCTTTCCTTTCGAGGCTCTTCTAGGTTCACTCCTGATTTTTGGAAGTCCTTGCCTTGTTCTTGATTACTTTTCTAGGTTTTTTTCTCTTTTCAGGCCATTTCTCTCTAGTTTTCCCCTTTTTAGCCTTTTCAGTATAGCTTGCCCTCTCATCGTGCACAAAGTTCTAAGCCTCTGGTTTTTTATTGAGATTAGTGCTCTACTTTGTTCCTTTTATTCAAATTTGTTCTTGTAATATTTGTTTACTCTCTCTTTTTCAATTCCTGTTATTTCTCTCCCAAGCTAGCAGAATTGGGGTGTCCTTTATTTGTCAATTCTATAGGCTTCTTAGTTTCTTTTGGAACTGTTGTGGCGTGTTGGGTTTGATCGATGCTCATGATTGGGTCCTTCAAGCTCATGTTATTGATTTATGTTGTTGCTTCTTAACCTTTTCTAGTTCCATCTATCCTCTTGCTTTGCCTCCCTCTTCTTCCTAGTCAAAGGACCCTCCCATCCCCTTCTTTTCCCAGACACTTATGGTTTTATCAGTGAAGACTCCTGCCTAGAGGTAAAAACGCTATGCACAAGCAAGGTCGTCATTATGAGGCAAATGCTTCCACTTCTAGGGCTCATAATGTTGCTAAAAACTCATTAAAACAACACACCTCCAACAATCTAGCAAGAGATTGAAAACATTGAAAGAGAAGCACGGATAGAATGCAAATTCATCTCCAATGAAGAACTATTGGAGCAGGTTAGTAAGTGGATACCAAATACAAACACCACGAGGATCAAGAACACTAAATATATGCAAACAATAGACATCTACTAATAATTAAAGACTATTATGGGGAATATTTTAGCTGAATTCTTAGAAGAACAATAAGAAATTATGCTTTGCTTAGATGAAACTCTGAAACAAGTAAACAAATCAGGCATCAAGGTAATGAAGATGACTTGAGCATTGGCAAATCTAGAGTTCTCAAATTCATAGGAAGGCATTGGTCCACCTATCAACATCCATGTGGATAGTAGTCATGTTAACAAATTATGTTGCAATGTTTTGTAAAAATTTTGAACTATCAATTGACAGAAAGAATACTATCATAGGTAATCCAAGCTATAGTATATTATGTACTTAATAGCTTTACCAGTGCTTCAGTAGGATAAAATGATTATGCTATGTGACTAGCCTAGTTCCCAATGCTAGACCAATGCACACAAAAGACATATTTCATGTGACTCTCTTTTTTATTCTTGATCTAATACAAAACATTATGGAAGTACCAAGGGCTTGTTTAGCATTGGCTCAAAGGAAGCATCTCTAAAACTTTGTTTCAAGCCATTCAAGCACAAAGGGACCAAGAGACTTTATGGTAAAATGATAGCCATGCAATTTGATAAGTACTTGAGGTTATGTTCAATTGTTCTTTTTTTCAAACCTCTTCTCTAAGATAAGAACTTTTCTAGTTTCTCCACCTTCTTTTCAAAGACAACTATTAATTTGTTAAGTTAACGGTGAGGGTACATCATGGTCATGTTCAAGAATAACACCCAAATAGGGCAAAGAATTGAACTGGTGACTTAACATCTAGGAATGTCTTAACAACGCACCCGATCATTGTTTATCCAAGACCCTATAGACTTTTGCTTTATCTCTTATTCTTTCTAAATATTTCTATTAAATATTGTAACAATTAAAGATACAAATTATTATCCCATAAATATTTCTAAAACTTTTTGTCAATAACCATATAATGTGCATACACCACCTCTATTTTGTAGGTTATAGAAACTTTCATCATACTCATATCAATTATTGTTAAAAAATATAATTTTATATTTCTTTATATTTTGGTCTTTTTCTACTTAAATTTTTTGAGGTAGTTAAATTTAGGGTTAATAATTTTTAATATCACTGCACACTCTACAACCCAGGAAGATGTTACATTAAAAAAACTTAAAACCTATATATGAAAAAAATATAATATAACTAATGTTAGTTCAATTAAACTTTTTAACAAAAATCCCATATACATAAGAACATGATTGATCACAAAATTCAAGAAAACAAAAAGAGTATAAATTTCATTTAAGATATGTTTGTTCTTCAAAAAATCTTAAC
>APFE031698479.1:0-26292 GCA_000404065.3 Pinus taeda | reverse complement strand
AATTCACAATTTAGAACATCAATCACAAACATGCAATGAGAAATAACACACATGCACACAATATTTTTCGAAGGAAAGAAATCTGCTAAAAACCCCAATGTATGATTGCATTAATCTGGTGAATATAGATGTATTACAATTTCTTTGCTCAACTAAGCAGAACCTACAAGTGAATAACCTATCTCTCTGCTCACTAAGAAGCTCTGACCCAAACATAGTCAAATTATGCCTCTGCTTCAGCCCCTACTTCCTTGTGTAATTCCTTGATAAAGTAGGCCCTCATTATTTAGGAAATTCCTCAAATTGATTGTGTAATTCCCAAGGATGATCATCTGACTCCATGCGACACCTATACACTCAAGACTAGTCTACAATTGATGTTACACTGCCTTGGACTCTCCACCACAGCTGGGGAACTTGAATTCTCTACATGCACTAACTATTTTGGGCTAATAGATCAGTTAACTAGATCATCATTGAGTTTTATTGAAGTTCCACTACATGACCTTCTACTAGGTCCTTTAACAGTTATAACTAGTTTGGTTGAAAACAACCTGAGATCATTGACATTGATTGTTACAAATTAGTAATCACACATGCTTATAGGGGGTATGTAGGGGGGCGATAGCCCCCGTGCATGGCATCTGGGGCAATGTCCTGGGAAATTTTTTTTGGACCCTATATTAGGTGGGTAGGCCTACCTATGGTTTTGTGCCTGGATTTCGCACATGGTTTTGGGCGTGATAGTTTTCTGTCCATGGTATTTTGTAGATCCAGTCAAGGGAACTATGGCTATTTTCTAATCCAAGGTTAATCAATTAGGGTTTATGGATGCTTCGACATGTATATATATGTTTTGTAACATTGAAGGAACATAATGAAAAATCAATTTGGTAGTCCTAGTTTTAGGATCTAGCGCAAAACCTTTGTATATATTTGTTTTATGTGTTATGCTCTCACCATTGTTTATTTTCTATTTTTAGAATTCATATGCAAATAATTTTTGTACGAGGTTAAAACCTACACTTAGTGAAGGGGGGAGAGATCCTACTATAAGAGGGAAACATAAGGATAAAGTGTAGAAATTATGATGTATATTTGCAACTGCTTATGAAGTTTTAATCAAAATCATAAGACACAAACCTACTCCACTGTTATGCGGAAATCAATTCAAAATTTAGAACATCAATCACAAACATGCAATGAGAAAAAACACACATGCAGACAATATTTTTCCAGGGAAAGAAATCTGCAAAAACCCCAAAGTATGCTTGTATTAATCTGGTGAATATAGTTGTATTACAATTTCTTTGCTCAATTGAGCACAACTTGCAAGTGAATAACCTATCTCTCTACTCACTAAGAAGATCTGACTCAAACTTAGTAAAAGTATGCCTCTGCTTGAGCCCATATTTCCTTGCATAATTCCTTGATAAACTAGGCCCTCATTACTTAGGAAATTCCTCAAATTGATTGTGTAATTCCCAAGGATGATCATCTGACTGAATGCAACAGCTATACAATCAAGACCAGTCTACAACTAATGTTACACTACCTTGGACTCTCCACCACAACTAGGGAACTCAAATTCTCTACATGTACTAGCTATTTGGGCTATTAGATCAGTTAACTAGAACATCATTGAGTTTTACTGAAGTCCCACTACACAATTGGCCTTCTACTAGGTCCTCCAACAGTTAGAACTAGTTTGGTTGAAAACAACTAGAGATAACTGGCCTTAATTGCTACAAGTTAGCAACCACACATGCTTATAGGGGGTATGCATAGGGGTAGTATCCCCCTTGCACGGGGTCCGAGGCAGTTCCCTGGGAAATGTTTTTTGGACCCTATATTAGGTGGGTAGACCTACCTATGGTTTTGTGCATGTATTTCACACATGGTTTTGAGCGCAATGATTTTCGGTCCATGGTATTTTGTAGATCCGGTTAGGGGAACTATGGCTATTTTCTAATCCAGTGTTAATGGATTGGTGTTTATGGATGCTTTGGCATGTATATATATGTATTGTAACATTGAAAGGAACATAACAAAAAATCAATCTGGTAGTCCCGATTTTGGGATCCAGGGGAAAATCTCTGTGTATATTTGTTTTATGTGTTCTGGTCTCGCCATTGTTTATTTTCTATTTTTAGAATTTGTATGCAGGTAATTTCTGTATGGAGTTAAAACCTACACTTAGTGAAGGGCAGAGATCCTACTATAGGAGGGAGACATAAGGATAAATTGTAGAAATTATGATGTATATTTGCAACTACTCATGAAGTTTTAATCAGACTCATAAGACACAAACCTACTCTATTGTTATGCGGAAATCAATTCACAATTTATAATATCAATCACAAACATGCAATGAGAAATAACACACATGCACACAATATTTTTCCAAGGAAAGAAATATGCTAAAAACCCCAATGTATGCTTGCATTAATTTGCTGAATATAGATGTATTACAATTTCTTTGCTCAAGTGAGCACAACTTGCAAGTGAATAAACTATCTCACTACTCACTAAGAAGCTCTGACCCAAACTGAGTCAAATTATGCCTCTGCTTGAGCCCCTATTTCCTTTCATAATTCTTTGATAAATTAGGCCCTCATTATTTAGGAAATTCCTCAAATTAATTGTGTAATTCCCAAGGATGATCATTCGACTGCATGAAACACCTATGCACTCAAGACTAATCTACAATTGATGTTACACTTCCTTGGACTCTCGAGTCTCCACCATAGTTGGGGAACTCAAATTCTCTGCATGCACTAGCTATTTTGGGCTAATATATCAATTAACTAGATCATCATTGAGTTTGACTAAAGTCCCACTACACAACTGACCTTCTACTATGTCCTCCAATAATTAGAACTAGTTTGGTTGAAAACAACCTGTTATCTCAAAATCAGGCCCTGGAAGGCTGCAGACCAGGAAGACTTCAAGTAACTATTTCAAACCTACTTTAGGTTGAGGTTTAGCCTCCCCAACCTGAGAGGGCTCTCTCAAAGGATTAAAGGTTTTTTATTATGATCAAGATGACTAACTCTTGTGAAACAAATAAGAATGAAAATGGTGGAAACACAACTAAAAAGTATCCATTGGGCTTATGGAGTCATATATGATTCAGTATTAACAGTAGGGTTGGCTTTGCATAAAAGTCAAGGCATTCAAATTTCAACACACCAAACATATAGAAGGCAGTTTACGAGTATATGAAGGAAATTAGAGCACTGTTAATGATTTCTAACTAATCATATACTCCTAACACTGTAGATAACATGAAAAGACAACAAAAGAAACTCATTACATTGAACTCTTTATGATTCTTGAGAAGCATAAGCCAGTACTATAGTACCAAAAAAACAGAGTCTTTACATAAGCCAAATATCAGAGCTTTTTTCCATAAATTTCCAAGCCTGAGTACATTGTTGTTCCTGCTATATATAGAATTCTTTCCAAGACTGAGATTCCTCCTCTAGCCTGAGGGGAACTAAAATTCTACTTCTTATGACACCTATTAACCTTTAAACTAACTAATAAATACAACTGACTGCTAACAGCAGTTTAAGAGACCTAAGACAATTAGGATTCTAATTCTACATCATGTTGATAATAGCATTTATTACAATCAATTCGCGTTCTTTTACAAGTGGTCTCTTTTAATTTAGTTTTGGTGGATGTTTGTGACTGCCTGCTTGCCTTAATGTCACCTCTCTCAATTGCTCCTAAAAGGTAGGAAACTGCCCCTGTTTATCTGCCTTTGGTTTTCCTCAAAGATATTCAAAACCAATGAACCATGTCCTTCTCTTTTGATTATACAAAAATGTATTAGAGTGCCACATCCTTTATGTGCTCTCGACCTTACCTCTCTGTGAAGACAAAACCTGCTCCAAGCTGTCCGACATATCATGAACTGTAGTAACTATGATCACTTTATAAAAAAAAAATTAGAGTTCAAATATATGTTTCCTCCACCTGTTTTTCCCTGGTTGAATGTTGACACCTGTTACATGATCCTTTGAAGAGATTCCCCTCGGTCCCTCAAAATTGGTTGACTGAGTTTTAATTATGTAGCTACAGCAGTTTCGTAGCATGCTACAAAACTGTTGTGCATTAGGCATCATCTTCAGCAGTTTCGTAGCGCGCTACAAAACTGTTGTGCAATCACTAAAACACAGCTTAATACCAAAAATTTGCTATCTTGAGCTTCCTTATCTTGAATTGTCTTTTTCATCTACCCTGAAATTACTAGCTGGATATGGATAATCCACCATAGCAAGGTTACTGTATGCTGAGCTTAACTAGTCTTGTACTTCCTCTGAGCTTTTGAGATCCCTGCACATGCGAAACTTCTTGCTAAGCTTTTGTAACTCTTCATCTCTTTCACCATATGTCTCCAATTTCCATGATTGTTGTATCACCTTGAAACAATTTTCACTTTCCCGTTTGAAATCATTGAAACAAGGTTGTAGAATATATCAGATGGTACAATTTCTTCAAACTGCAATATTGGTGCAGATGAAGCTAGGGCACCTATTTCAATATGTGGATATTTCAACCTCATCTAAGCAGCTAACATTCCACCATAAGAACCACCAATGTATCTATTCCACTTGAGCCTCTATACTGACTATCATCTGTTGAAAGGGTACTTGACATGGAACAAACCTCAGAAACAATGGAGTTATAGAAAAAACAGCGTTGGTTATTTAGCAGGTACCGTGAAATACACCGAATACAAGACTTGTGATTACATGGCATTAATAGTGTGTCAATTTCACAGGCATAGCAGATGCAGCAAGTTTCTCTATCCTCTCTGTTTGAATTTGGTATTTGTCTATCTGCCTTTGATTTCGATTTGACATTTTCTATAAAACACTTTAGTTCAACTAAAGAGAAGGATCACCTTTGAAAACACCAACCTAGTTATATTCCAGTAACTTATGACCTAAGAAATAGGAGATCATAAGTGCACAAGTATTTAGGAGATTGTGTCCTAGGAAATAAGAGGCACAAGTGCATAAGGAAATAGGAGGAATTGCAATAGGAAATAGGGGACTTGCGCAAGGGAAAGTCGAGTATTCAATTGGGGGGACAATTGTATCGACAGGGCCAAGATCAAGCAGTGATCAAGGCAGGACAAGATCGGTTGTATTAGCTGAGATTAGTGAGAAGAAGCATAACACTTTCTCAGATAGACAAATTGCCTTGTAATAGATCTAATTGCTCAAGAAAAATATTTAAAATACCATAACCAAGGAAGTAGATTTTCCTAAGTAAACAAGCGAGTCAGTTTGTGTGATTTGTTTCTTATCTTTGGTGTTTTAATTTTGTTGTTTATAAATTCTTAAGAAACTCTGTATCTTGGTGAAAGTAAATTTGGTTTCAGGTTTCAATTGCCTAGTTTTCAGTGATTCATCTAAGTAGTTACAGAGTTTCAAGGAAATTTAACATTGCCAATGTCCTCTGCTACATACTTGGTGTTGTCACCAAGATCCACATTTAGATCTTTGTGCTACTTGTCCATACTGGTGAAGATATCATGAAATTCAGTCATGTAATGAGATGTTCCACTGTCCATAAACCATACCCCTCTTGTAGTGGTTCCAGAGAAACAAGATACTAGAGCAGATTCCTTCTTGATTTTTTCTGCCAACTCATCTATTTGTGCAAATGTAGTTGTTGTTGTTGTCTTCCCCTTTCTTTTCTTTTTGTTTGGGCACTATCCGACATAATGATTGAACTTATGACATGCAAAACGCTTGAATTTGCTCATTTCTTTTTTCCTTGTGAAGGTGCTCCTACACTCTTGTTATGCTTGGCTTTACCCTTGCTCTTCTTTGCTTTCCTACAAAGAGCAAGGTTCTCCTCATCTCCACCTTTGCATTGTCCACATGTTATCCCAAATCCCCTTTTGGGTGAAATCGTCCCACAATTTGGCCAAATAAGGAAGCTTATCTTTGGCAAGGATACTTGTCACAAATGTAGTCCACTGGTTGGTACACCCTTTCAGTGCTACTTTTTCAACATCCATCTCATCCACCTCTTCCCCAACAGTTGAAAGTCCATCGTAAACATGTTAAATCCTTGTGAAGTATGAGGCCACAGTCTCAAAACCAATGTTGCACTAATCTTTATCGGGATAATATCGACGCGAGGAAAAAATTGGAAAAAATCGTAATAATCGGGAAAAAAAATGGTAATAATCGGTAAAAAATCGTTTGGTACAAAAATATTCAATTTTTTTAATATCTAAAGTTTAAACCATCTACAACATAAAATAAATAAATTGACACATGAATATGATAAAAGAACTAATATATAAGGTGTTTAATATCATTTCTAGTGCTAAAGTCACACATAACAATGAATCATGTTCTGAATAGTAAGTCCTGACTCTTGAGTCCCAACTCAACCTCAAAATATCAACAAAAAATATAATAATGTATCTCATATCATGAGTCATAATGTCATATACAATGAAATTAACCAAATAACTAAAGTCTAATACTACTAATTTCCTTTGCCCCTCTAGATGTAGATGTCGGTGGAGTTGGTAGGCCGCAGTAGACTATGGACTCTGTTGTGCTCTAGAAGCTGAAGAACTAGGAGCTACAGGAGGTAGACCACATCCTCTACATGTGATCGAGCAAAAAAAAAAATCCGAGTACTAAGCGATTTTATCTTTTTGTTGAAAATATTGCGATTATATGATAATATCGCGATTTTAACAACATCGCTCAAAACTATTCATCTTCTCTCTTAGCACCATCATTTTGTTATGGTTGTCACATGCTGAATCCTTGTGAAGTATGAGGCCACAGTCTCAAAACTATTCATCTTCTCTCTTAGGACCATCATTCTGTTCTGGTTGTCACTTCGATACAACTTTGTTAAGGTCGTCTACATTTTATAGGCTGCATCCTTCTTTATTATGTGAGGGATTATGTTTTCACACCATCCCAAATGATGCCCCTGGCTTTTATATAACTTATCTTATGTTTATCTGCTTGGGTAACATCTCGAGGAACTTGAATCTCTTTGCTTGCAATTTTTCACAAATATTTGCCATTAAAACTGTGGTGATCCGCTCCTTCCATGGATTGAATTTTATAGCCCTCTCCAACCGGTTGTCATACCTCAAAGTTGATGATGCCATTTGACAAGATCGATTTCAGCTACAGAACCCTTGTTACAAAATAAAATTCAGTTGTAAAAAATAATCACTATAAAACCTTTGTGATATATGATCTTCGCCATAGAGTTTCTATTGTTGTAATACCATGCTAATTATTTTATACTAGATCTATTTTACATCAACAATTTTTAAAAAACCCAGAAAATATTCATCTCAAATATTTCTGAAATTGATGATAAAATAAACACATTGGTATATTAACTCAAAAAATAAAATGCAATGGAAGTAAAATAGGGAAATCAATCACACTACACAACAAATTTGTGCCTAACACCTTTATTACTTCATATTAAATTTCTCTGGAAAATTTAGGGCTAGATCCACAAAGAATACATTGGAAAATACAACTGCTAGCAACCTGGAACTTGGCCTTACTTTGCAAATCATCCTCAAGGAAATTGCTCCTTGAAAATTGACATTAATGAAGAAACTCGACCTTTGAACAATTTAGCCTCCCTTAGCAGCAATTTGGCTCCTATTTTCCTTGGTACGACCCTTGCGCACTTGAGAAATTCAGCCTATGTATATTTTGGCCCTCCTCCAATAACTAAACCCTCCTCTTCAACTAATTCGACCTCTCTCTTTCTCTCTTCATCTTCCTTGAAATTTTCTCGTGAAATTCCCTTCTTAAATTCTCTTCACTTCTCTTCAATCTAATTGAGTCTCTCGTTTTTGAGAAAATCACTTTCTCAACAATTGTATGTCTTTACCTCTTCCTTAGTGTTATTTTATAATTTCATTAAGCCAAAATCCCTAACCCTAATCTCCTTGGTGATCGATGGCTAGAATTATATCCTAAGCCTCACTTGAGATCAACAATTGTGATTATATCTAAGTCCCTTAAATAATTTTATTATTTATCCTTAGAACTTTGGCATAATAGTCCACAGTAATCAATTAAATTAGTTATTGTACTTTTCCTGAGTTAACCTAAGGAAAGAAAACATAAAATCACTTACTCCACCAAGCAAGCAGCTAGACGGCAATCAAATTTTTTTTATATGCTAAGACACTGACCCAATGAAGAAGATCTTTTAAGGCTATAGATTCAAAAACTAGAAGATAATCTCTTCTTAACTTGTATAGTGCTAAAGTGCAACCAATGTAGAATTCAACATCATAAATCAAGACAAGGGAAAAAAAATGCTATTAATCATTGAAATAATCTTCCAAAGGCTATGATTAGGTTTCAATAAAAAGTTAAACCAAAACCATGCACAAAATGAGAGGTGCTTATAAGATACAGGGGTAATTAAATATTTAGGAAAGGACAAACAAATTAGTGGAGTTGCTTCCTTGATTATACGCAAAAAAATTAAATACATGAAGAGAAGCATAGAAGAGGTTCTTAAAATAATGAGCCTTTAGCCTCTGACTTGACTTGTATATGAAGGGGTGATGGCTTTTTTTGAAGCATTAACTTAATATTTCTTGTTTTTTACAACTAGACCAATTATGGGAGTGGTGACATTACAAGGGACCACTGACTTCAGTTTAACAACTTGGGACTTCTAGGATTGGGCATAGGGATTATAACTTTAACATTATAATTTTTTATGATAAATAATCATCTACTATTACTAACATCATTAAACTAAATATTTACAAGAACAACGTTGTTTGCCATCAATTAGAAGAAATCACCTGAAGGTTGAGTAACACAATTTTAGATAGGCTTTTGTGAGTTTAGTTGGTCCCTTTTACTGCAAAATCTAGTAGGCCTACTGCAAAGCCTCACTAGGCAAATCCACCTCATGGCAACAAGGGATTTGCCACCATTGTCACCTCAACAACCTATCTCTAGCGATTTAGTGGCAATTTAACCACAATGGGTGCTTCCCTATATGCAAATCACTTGAGGGTATTCAATAAGAAAGGTCCAAGGTGATGAAGGAGGTCTAAAGATTTGGATAGAGTATTGGTAGAGCCAAGAGGGCTAATTTGTTAGGACAAATTAGGACATGATATTTTAATCATTTTGGGTGTTCGTAAAGTTAGAAGTACGCTACTATATGTAGGGAATTAGGCTTGGATGATTGTCACATTAAGAAATAGAAAATTATTATTTGTCCTCAAATTTAGAGCTAGGTTGTGTAAGTTTACTAGTAGGCAATTTGGAAAATTAAAATTCAAAACACTAAATTGACAAAATCAAGAAAGCATGAAACAAAACTATGATTTAACAACTTGAACAATCGAAAGAAACTAGTCTCACTTTTTGAAATTAAAAGCGCACAATATAGTATTTTGGATGATCAAGCATGCACTAATGTCCCACAAAGTTGTAGTTTCTTTGGTTTCAAAGGCTTACAATGGTTGACTCATTAGTCTTGTACTTTTATCATCATGATTGATTTCAAGTGTTAAAATGAAAAACAATTCTTAGAAATGGAAACAATGCTTTGATGCAAGGGTAGTTTGATAGGTTATGCATGCATTAGGGACTTTTCCTAATGGATGGACTCTCCTAATCGTTTACCTAATTCTTCAGTGAGCTTGTTTCTCAAAGCATTTAATCTATGGAAAGAGAAGCCTACAATGGTTGATAGAGGCTCTCCTAATCTTTTACCTAGTCAATCAATAAGCGTGTTTTTCAAAAGCATTGACTAATCTATGAAAAAAACCTTGATTTGTTCTTGAACAACAATAAAACTATGATGATTGTTGCCCCAAAATCTAGCAGGCCTTGGAGAGGGAAACCCTACAAGGTATGAACTAGACCTATAAGCAACAATGGGGGTAGTGGACTGTGGCCCATTGTCACCATAGCCAAAACCCCCTGCTCTTTATGTAGGGAGGAGTCCCAGTAGGAAAGATATCACTTATGATGGTATTCTAGGGTTAAAGTAGGAAATTATCTCACTAGGAGTCCTCAAGAAAGACACAATTTTGGTCGAAGGCTTCACAAAGAAACAATTCACTTTCTATGAAGATACTTTGGAGGGGGGGGGGGGGGGGGGGCACAAGACACCTAGGGTTTGATTTGATTTGACTAGCATTGGAGGAACTCAAGGTCAAGGCAAGGAGAAAAGGTTTCTTACAATGGATAGTAGCTAAGGCAAGGCTGGTGAAACCTTCAAGAAAGTCCTTAAGTTGAGGGAAGAAAAACTAGGGTTTCGCTCTTTGGGCAAACACCTAGGGCAAGATAATTTATGGATGAAAATGAAGTGGATACCCACCAAATAGATAGGTTTAATGGCAAACCCTACCAACTTGATGTTTAACCTCTCCAACCACCAAAATACCTCTTCCTTATAATTTTACCCTAAGCCCTAGTTTCTAGCCCTAGCCTTGAAATGACTGAATCTAAGAGAGAGAAAAGATGGATAAAATATGAGATCGATCACCAAGAAGTTGGACTAGTGCCTTGTCCTTGGGAGAATCGAGTCTAGGATGATTTTGGTTAGTTAAACTTGTTTTCAATGAGGCAAAAATTTGATGCCCTAGCAAACAAATTTCAAGCATTTATCCACTCAATGAAAAATTGATTTTTCATGGGAGAGCTACAATGAGTTCACCACTAAGACTATTCAATACATGTTATACATGAGTAATGTATGCAATATTCATCTAGATGGCAATTCCATTAATTTTCAACAAATTAGGGTGCAATTTTACCATGAATTAGAATCAATAATTCCTTAAATCAGACATAGAAAAATAGATATTCAATAATAAAGAGAACATACAAGACAACGTGCAAGAATTCCTTCCATTATCCAAACAATAACTCAAAGAAATATAATAAGCTCTAAATGTCAAAATGCATCCAAGAGATCCAAATCTCCCACAAGAGAACAAGTGTAAATTCCTCTATGATGCTGAAATTTCAAGTGTGATGATGACAAGAGATCAAATGGGGTCTCTCCAGTATATATATGTTCTAAGTTCTAACATAATAGTTTTTTAGTCTACAATGCCCTCTAAATAAAATGATGTGCAAATAAAAGCCTAGGTCACAAGCTGACCTAATAGCTTTTACAAATTTAACTTTATCTCCACAAATTCTAGCTGAAATGTTGATGTCATGCTTGCATGGGCATCTAGAGGGTTGGTGTTGCGGCCTCTTGGTGCGATGACAAATGTAGAAGGCCTCTAAAACCAAGATCTTGGGGTTGGCCCCTACATCTTTGTGCAAATCATCCTGTGGCCCCCAAGTGTGGGTTAGGGACAAAACTAGGACTCATGGATCTCCACGTGATAAAATCTTTGTCTTTGCTTCAATGTTGAGGGCACTGAAGATGGTGCCTACCTTGCCATGTCTCAAGGCATGAGACAAACCTCATATGGGCCCTAGATCAATTGGCACACACACACACACGCACACACACACACATATATATGTGCATAGTTGACTGGGGCAAACTGGTCAAAGTGCATCATCCCATGAATAATATAAGGCAAAGTGTAAAAGTTGTGGGTGTTAAAGGTCCCTATGGCTATGAATGATGCTCAAAGAAATATAATAGGCTCTAAATGTCAAAATGCATCCAAGAGATCCAAATCTCCCACAAGAGAACAAGTGTGAATTCCTCTATGAGGCTGCAAAAACCGAGTGTGATGATGATGAGAGATCAAATGGGGTCTCTCCAGTATAGATATGTTCTAACATAACCTATTTTAGTCTACAGTGCCCCCTAAATAAAATTATGTGCAAGTAAAAGCCTAGGTCACAAGCTGACCTAATAGATTTTACAAATTTAACTTTATCTCCACAACTGCTAGCTGAAATGACGACGTCATCCTTACGTGGGCATATAGAGGGTTGACGTTGTGACCTTTTGGTGCCATGACAAGTGTAGAAGGCCTCTAAAATCAAGATCTAGGGGTTGACCCCTATATCTCGGTGCAAATCATCCTGTCGCCCCCAAATCTGGGTTAGGGGCACAAAACTAGGTCTCATGGTCGAAGTGCACCATCCCATGAATAATGTAAGCCAAAGTGCAAAATTTGTGGGTGTTAAAGGTGCCCATGGCTATGAATGATGTTCTAGAACTGTTCGGAGTGCCATGGCTCTCAATGCATCACCTATGGGTGTCAATACGTCTCTTTGTAATATAAGGCAAAGTGCAAAAGTTGTGGGTGTTAATGGTGCCCATGGCTATGAATGATGTTCTAGAATTGTTTAGAGTGCCATGGCTCTCAATGCATCACCTATGGGTGTCAATATGTCTCTTTGGAGGACCTTGACCCCAGTTAAGTTGCCCAAATCTATAAATGAAACTAGCTATCAATTACATACAATATCCAATGCTGCAACTTTCATCATTAGGTACATTAGTCATTATTGTATCCAAGTGAACTAAAGCTTGAAAGAAATAGGCATAATAACACTTCATATGTGGCTTCTCTTCCAAAGTTGGGGCTTTAGATATGTAATGGTGTTACCTCCTTAGGTAGGAGCGGTTAATAGATGACCCTATTAGGTGTTCCCAACCATTCTTGCACGAAGCAGAAATGTTTTTTGGAAGTGGGGACGTGAAAGCACCATTTCCCAAAAATCTAGGAAGCGAAGTGTCTCGGAAGCGTCTACTATATATATATTATATTTATATATATATTATATAGAGAGAGAGAGAGAAGAGAGAGAGAAGAGAAGAGAGAGGAGATATATATATATTATTTTTTTATTTTATTTTATATTAAAAAACAATATAAAATACAAATTATTTTAAACATGAAACATGCATATTTTTACATAAATCAAGATAGATATGGCATCCATGATTCCATTGTACATCAATGATTAATTATTTGAGCATCAACCATCTAGATTCTAGCAGTTACAAACATACATCAAATTTTTAAGCATATCATAAAACATCAAAAATTTAGAAGATAAAATCATCAAACATTCAAGTAACTTATCTAGCAAGTGAGCAACTGTCAACATGAGTCATGTCCAAAATTCACATAATAATGTTTACAAAATAGGCCACTTGGCCACCACCAAGACTTAAGTACACACCGAACTAGGAAGAGTAAGACAAAAAAGTTTAAATTCACAACAAGACTACAAGTCTAATTTATGACAAAAGCAATAAAGTATGAATATATCTACTAATCTGTTAATTTTAGGTATGTTTTATGCTTAAAGAAATTTATTTCAATTTTCACAGTTAGCTCAATATCTTTTCCAGATTAGCAATCACATTAGCATTGAAGTAAAATTCAGATAGAACATAAAAATAAATCACAGAAGACAAGCCAAGACAGGAGGACACAAGATGTGGTGCTAGCCGGGACAAACCCCAATGTGGGGAAACCCTTGATCATTTCTTCTTATATGTTCTTCAATAGTTCAACAGAGAGAGAGAGAGAGAGATAGTACGTTTACAATAGAAGTCAACACTTTGAATTATCTAGATAAGAAAAGCAAGATCACTCTAAGAAGAATATACAATAGAATTAGTGAACATGGCTGCTTCAACTAAATCTCCAAGGGACTCCACCTATCATTGTGCTGCATTTCGTCATCATAACTGCACTCAACCACACTGCAGCCAATGCTGATATCCACCATCACTATGTTGGCATCTCACTCAATGCAATTCATAATCATGACTGTACCCATCACTGTACTGCGTTATGTGCCATTGCTGCACCATGTTGCCATCCTAACCTATGTGTTGGCTGCACCTTGCTTTCTTGTTTTCCCTTGCTTGCTTGTTGTCCCTAACATGCTTGTTGTCCTTAGCATGCTTGTTGTTGCATGCTAGTTGTCCCTTGCATGCTAGCTATAACATTGCATGCTTGGGGTATTTGCCGCTAAGTACCATACAATTGTCCCAATGTTAGTTAGTTGTCCCTTGCATGCTGCTCTCCTTCGAAGACAGATGCTCTAGTTGTTTCGTCAGTTCCTGTCAGTTTTGGTAGTTCCGACTGTTCC
The DNA here is from genome assembly GCA_000404065.3 of Pinus taeda. Taxonomy (NCBI): domain Eukaryota; kingdom Viridiplantae; phylum Streptophyta; class Pinopsida; order Pinales; family Pinaceae; genus Pinus; species Pinus taeda. The sequence continues at coordinate 12,196 of APFE031698479.1, read as the reverse complement.
CAATAGTTCTAGCAGTTTCAGTTGTTCTCGACAGTTTCGGCAGTCCAGACAGTTAAGGCATTTCCAGAATTTTTGGCTTTTCCGGCTTTTCTGGCAATTTCGACTTTTTCAGCTTTTCCGACAGTTCTAACAGTTCCGTCTTTTTTGGCAGTTTCATCTTTTCCGACAGTTTCGGATTTTTTGGCAGTTCCGAAATTTCTGGCTTTTTTGGTAGTTCCGGCTTTTCCAGTAGTTCCAATTTTTTTGGCAGTTCTGGCTTTTCTCGCAATTCTAGCCTTTTCGGTAGTTCCGGCTTTTTGCCCTCTTGATCAGGGCAACATTATTCCTTAGGATCTCTCCTCCTACTAAAACCGAAAGACAAGTAGAGAGAGAAAGAGATCCCAAGTGTGTTGAAATGACTTGAAGGCAACCTCTATTTATACTGAAATGTTGAGCACATGTGGGGTTTATTTGGTTGCTGGCCAACCTTGACGAATTGTCTTATAATGCAAATAAATTCATAACTCCATGAATACTTATCGGAATCAGATGATCTTTAGATCAATCCTACACCTCTCGATGAGAGAGATCCAAGAAAAATATCCGCTGCCATAAATAAGATGACCCACATGGAGTTTGGCCTTGGTTGCCAAATTTAACACTCCCTCTCAACTGGGGAGAACTCCATCTGTTGATCCATATGTCCCACTGTACTATCCCTGCCATCAGTGCCCTGTAATGCTCTACTCTGCTCTGATCTATTGAGCTTTGCTCTGCTTTGATCTGTTGAGCTCTGCTCTGCTCTACTGAACCATGAAGAAGAAGAATTGATCGAGAATGTCTCATACCATTCTCTATTGACCCGAAGTCAGTTTCATCTGAAGAGAGTGTGTCACATCACTCTTACTGACCCGAAGTTAGTTTTATTAATCCCAGATCAATATCACAAGAGAGTGTCTCAAACCACTCATACTAATCCCAGATCAGTTTCATTGATCCCAGATCAATGTCACAAGAGAGTGTCTCAAACCACTCATACTGATCCCATATCAGTTTCATTGATCCCAGATCAATGTCACAAGAGAGTGTCTCAAACCACTCATACTAATCCCAGATCAGTTTCCTTGATCCCAGATCAATGGAGGTCATCCTAGCATAGGGAGTACGATAGATATAGTGATGCGTCCATCAATAGTACTACTATGGTCCCTATCCTCATTTCCCTTCTCATTGATCAGATGAGAGGTACTTCCCATGATTCCCAGACTGTATGGGTAGGATGCCTCGACCGAAGATCTAATCATCCTGTCCATAGGAGAACGAATCATCCTATCAGTGGATGCCACGAATAACTAGTCATCCTGGCACACAGAAGAACTAATCATCTTATTCCACAGTCACCACAGAGAACAAATCATCCTGACCCACAAAATAACTAATCATCCCGTTCCATAGTCGCCACGGAGAACAAATCATCTTGGCCCACAAGAGAACTAATCATCCTGTCCACAGTCGCCACAGAGAACAAATCATCTTGGCCCATAGGAGAACTAATCATCCTGTTTCACAGTTGCCATGAGAGAATTAATCATCCCGACCCACAGAAGAACTAATCATCCTGTTCATAGTGCACCACTAGGGGAGGGTGAGTCACCCTGTGGTCGTATGATGCTCCAGTAACTACCCCAATCCCCTTAGAGCTCCCAAAGCTCAATGCATGCAACATGCAAGACCCTTATAAGAAGGTCTCTCAATGACTCCAAGTCGTTTGGGAAAGTCATATATTTGACCTTTCCTCGGGGCTTTGACAAAATGTGTGCGACATGTACATCAGTCTCAATGCGATGGAGCCTCCTCACTCATCGACTTACCATGTCGCAGATAAGGCAGTATCTGAGGTCTATCTGTTGGAGCAATCATTGAATACGGGATTCCTCAATAATTGAATCCCCCCTCCAGTTGTCACAGAGAATCACAATGGTATTTATCATGTGTACAAACAACTCACTTAAGAGCTTCTACAACCATGCAGCTTCACACGAGATCATACTCATAGCTATGTATTCAGTCTCGGTGGTGCTTATAGCAACCAACTTTTGCTTCCTTTTCATCCATGATATCGAAGCAAAATCCAAAGATAACCAGTACTGAGAAGTTCTCTAGTGATCTCCCACACTGCTTGCCCAGTCAGCATTCGAATAATCATGCAGTTTCATATTTCTGGCAGTGTATCTCAATCCATGAGAGATTGTGCCCCAAAGATATCTCAGAAGATTCTTGGCACCAACCCGGTGAGGCTCAACCAAATATGAGCTCACCATGCTAACTGCAAAACATATGTCCGGATGGAAGCTCACCAAGAACATCAACGCGGATGAGTTTATGAAACTCAGAGGCATTTCCCAAATCTGGTCCGACATCACTACCATATAACTTTTGAAAGTTAAGATCCTTGAGGTAGTCACAGGATTGCAGTTTATCATTCCACATCTGGAATCCAACTCCCTCTTACTTCTGCAAATGACAGGGTCTACACCTGTTGGAAATAGGTCATCCTCATAAGGTGTCGGTATGAGAGGTCTATCATCCACAACCTTTGGGTAATGGTTTGGATCGGTTTCACTCCTAGTGAATCTCAGCTTCATCAGACAACTATCAATCCTCTCATACTACACTCGGTGTGTTTTGCTTCAAGCCATAGAGGGCTTTCTTCCACTTGTATACATGAGATTCCCGATCATGAATCTCAAACTCCTTGGTTTGTTCCAAACCTGTAGACCTACTACATGAGGCGAATGGCACCCTTATAACATTTTCCTTCGGTACATCTCAAACAAGTACCTTCATGCTCCACTTGAATTCAGACATCCTTATCACCATTTGACCCACATTAGGTAGGGCCCCATAGGTAGACCTCCGGTGTTATAGATGCGATATGTCAATTGACATGATCCCCAATGGACCATCCTGCAACTTGATACAAATTGCCAACCCTGAACCCATGAGAAAAGGCATCTTTGAAAATTATATTTTTTAACATGTACCTTTCCATCGATGAATGCCACCCTGAAACCTTTGACTTCCATTTCCGAGATGGACACCAGGTTCTTCTTGCGATTAGGTACATAAAAGAGATTCTATAAATGAATTGAGTTACCCTCATTCAATTGAGGGGTAACATTCCCTACAGGCTTTCTGGGATAGGTGGCATCGATTCCAAGTATAATCCCACAGTTGTTTCCGTCTCTACCAAATTTGAGAGAGTAGCCTTCTATCTGATGGGGTGCCTTGAAGCACTACGATCAAAAGCCAGATTCCCAAAGAATCTGAAGGAGAGGGCCAATACAAGATAACGCTTCTTTATCTTATCGAAAACAACATTTGATTCTTCATACTTGGGGTTCCTTGCTTTATTTGAAGAGTCGGCCATTTCCTTGATGCCCTGCATTACCTGTTATTCCTTAGATTGTTGAAGATTTCCCTGGAATGATTGTTATCTTCATCAAGAGATGTGTCTCTGCCATTTGGACACTCCTTCGCATAATGGCCGAACTTATTGCAACCAAGGCATCCACCTTTCCTTCCACCCTTAGATCTGGACTTCCCAATGAAGTGATCTTTAGGTAGGCCATCAGAAACTTCCGTTGCATCATTCTGATAATATTCTCTACTTCGACTTCACCCTCGGTGAATTTGAAGAGGGACGAGGAATCCATTGATCCTTTTGTCCTTTCCTAACTGTCTTTGGTGATTGCTCTTTCACTCTTTCTTGGGCATTGTCTTCACCTCAGCTCTGATACCATGTTAATTTTATGTATGTTTTATGCTTAGAGCAATTTATTTCAATTTTCATAGTTAGCTCAATATATTTTCCAAATTAGCAATCACATCAGCATTAAGGTAAACTGCAGATAGAACATAAACATAAATCGTAGAAGACAAGCCAAGACAGGAGGACACAAGATGTGGCACTAGCCAGGGACAAACCCCAATGTGGGGAAATCCTTGATCAATTCTTCTTATATGTTCTTCAATAGTTCAATAGAGAGAGACAAAAAAAGTCAACACTTTGACTTATCTAGATAAGAGCATAGATCATCTCTAAGAAGATGATACATGAGATCAGTTAAAGACATGCTGCTTCAACTAATTCTCCAAGGTGACTCCTTCACCTATCGTTGTGCTGCATTTCGTCATCATACTGCACCTCACCGCGCTGCACCATGCTACACCCATCATCACTATGCTGCATCTCATCGTGCTTCATTAATCATGACTGTACCCATCACTGTACTGCATTATGTGCCATTGTTGCACCATGTTTCCATCTTGACCTATGTGTTGGTTGCGCCTTGCTTTCTTGTTGTCCCTTGCTTGCTTGTTGTCCCTAGCATGCTTGTTGTCCTTAGCATGCTTGTTGTTGCATGCTAGTTGTCCCTTGCATGCTAGCTGTAACATTGCATACTTGGTGTATTTGCTGCTAAGTATGATACAATTGTCCCAATGTTAGTTAGCTATCCCTTGCACGCTACTTTCCTTCGGAGACAGATGCTCTGGTTGTTTCGACAGTTCCCGACAGTTCTGGAAGTTCCAGCTGTTCCCGATAGTTCTGACAGTTCCGGTTGTTCCTGATAGTTCTGACAGTGCAGACAGTTTCGAATTTTCTAGCAGTTCCAACTTTTTCGGTAGTTCCGACATTTTCGACTTTTCCGGCTTTTCCTACTTTTTCGGCTTTTCCAGCTTTTCTGGCAATTTCAGCAATGCCGACTTTTCCTACTTTTCTGCTTTTTTGGCTTCTTTGGCAATTCCAACTTTTCTGGCTTTTCCGATAGTTCCGACAGTTCCATCTTTTCTGGCAATTCCGACTTTTTTGGCTTTTCTTGTAGTTGTGGCTATTTCGGCATTTCCGGCTTTTCCGATAGTTCCGACTTTTCCGGCAGTTCCGACTTTTCTGGATTTTCTAGATCAGGGCAATGTTATTCCTTAGGATCTCTCCTCCTACTAAAACCCGAAGACAAGTAGAGAGAGGAAGAGATGCCAAGTGTGTTGAAATGACTTGAAGGCCACCTCAATTTATACTAAAACATTGAGCACATGTGGGGTTTATTTGGTTGCTGGCTGACCTTGACAAATTGTCTTATAATGCAAATAAATTCATAACTCCATGAATACTTATTGGAATCAGATGATCTTTAGATCAATCCTACACCTCTCGATGAGAGGGATCGAAGAAAAATATCAGCTGCCATAAATAAGATGACCCACATGGAGTTTGGCCCTAGTTGCCAATTTTAACATAATCTCTCCTCCTTCCACCACAAATAGGACGTCATCCTCCATGTGGTGGCGTTGAAGAAGATGGGTTCTAGAAGTTGTTGCAGTGGAGCTAATGAAGATGAAGCCCGTGCTGTTGGTGTTGAAGCATGGAACCTGGGAACCAAAGGACCGGATCGGGGCGGTATGTGAACTCGATTATCATCATCCTGGATAAGAGCATCCTCCAGTTACTCTAATCTCAACACTCCATCCTCCAAGGTGGGATCCTCTAGATTTTTGTCCCAAACCTTAAGGTCTTTATTAATCATTGCATCTTCATAGTAATGGGATAAAATCACAAGTTGTAGTTAATGTTAGCTTCCTATACCAATAGGTTTCATTTTTCATGATTGACTGGAGAAGTGCCAAATATGTTCATCCTTTTCATGCTGCAAAGGTTCCATATTTTGTAGAATTTCACTATGTATAGGTGGTTGACTCTTGCCATAGTTGATGAATAGCCAAACAGTCTAATCCTGGCTAGATCATGTTTGAATTTACTTGTCCTAGAATAGAGAATAAAGGTCTGCACAAACAGTTCAAGCTTGGCAGACAAGTAGTTAGGTAGAGAAGCAAAGGGTCTCAACAGTTTAATCTGAGCTCTGGAAGAGATAAGGGTAGACTTAGATAGGAGGGCAGCCAAAAGAAAAGAGAAGAATCAAGGTTTGCTAGTTCAAATGCACCCAATGAAAATGAAGAGAAAATGTTAGGTATACTAGGTTGGGTAGGTAGTTTTGATGGTGTAGAAGCAGGCTTATGGGAAACTTGGTCCTATTGCAACAAGTTTTCATCTCATGAAAATCATAAGGTACCATGGGAAGGTGGCTACAAAACAAATGGAGCATGACTAATTCCCCTCCCCCTGATCCCAAGAAACACTTACTAACATTCCCTCCCAAGGACAATGAGATCTGCTCATTGCCTTTAGTCCACTTCATCTCATGCAAAAACTAAGTGAAAATGTGTTTTCACCTAGGCAAACCAAGCCACATTTCTCATGTAAAATGTCTTTATTCCATTTTTCCAAGTTTCCTAAACTTCACAACTGGGTATCCTTTCATTCCCCCCCATGCCTAAGTTTTCACTCTATAAACTTAGCCCAAGTTCATACATATCCATTCCATATAGTCATATTAACCTACTAACACTATTATATAGCTCGTATGTATATTCCCCTCCCTTACTATGTAAAAATACACAAAATCCCTAAAAAATCTAATACCCCGACCCTTGGCTAACTATAGCTATATTTTAATTTTTTTTAGGGAGTTATTGGTCCACCCGGGGCCAATAACAACCCTCCACGTGACCCATCGGGACTTGTTTAGCCTCTGGCTAAATAAACAGCTAAAACCCGCATATTAATCCCACAAAACCCATTTAAACTGAAGTCGGAAATACACCGCAAAACATTACAAAACACGAAAAATTAAAGAGGGTACCCTAGAGATAACCGGTCGCCACGTTAATCACCCGCCAGCCATCCGATCATCGTCAACAGATCCAATGGCTATTGGCGATCTCGAAAGCCCTAACATGCCGAACTATAGCGTCCAGGGGATGGGCGGTATTTCCGCCGTACCAAGGACGCGTGTCATGTGCCCAGTGTGTTCGGAGGCCCCTCCCCCAATACCACTTTCCGCCAAAGGCGGTGTGGGGAATACTGCTTACCACCCCACCGCCTCCCCGCTGACGTCATGCCCACGTCATCTGATGACGTCACCCTCGTTGCCGCCCGCCTAGCTGTTGACGTCACCTGACACATCACCCGCCACGTCACATGCCACATCACCTGCCATGTCATCATCCGTACCCTGCTACATGACAAAATGACATCATGCTGACATCATAAAAAAAAGCCCATTGAAACCCGCCAAAGTCAAAAATTCGGGTAAAAAGGGGTGAAAACGTTGTTTTTACCCATTTGTCTTTGTTTTCTCCAAGTGACCAGTGCATGTTGATTTACGTCCAAAAGAGCATTTCTCACCATACATTCTGCCACCCAACAGTTATACTCCACAACTTGGCCCCTCGGCTCACCTGGTCACCTACAAATCAACCATTCCACCGAGAAAACAGGTATTTACAACAAATTGCTCCCGACCCTGTTTTCATTGGATTTCACTACAAAATTGCCCACATCACCTATAATTTGAAGAAGAAATACTGTGTTGCTGCCAAAAATACCCACCATAACCTCTGTCTTGCCAAATTCACCATAAAACTACACATTGAGCTAAAATTGAGCTCATTCGGCCTTGCAAATTCTCCAAGGAACCCCGAAAACTCCCTTTTGCCCACAATTGTCACCCATTGTGCCAAAGAAGCCCAACAACTCTATCTCTCCAGCTAATTTCTATCCATGGAGCTAAATTCAAGCCAACAAACTAGTTTCAACGGTGAAATTCCCAAAGAAAATCCACAAAGTTGTTGCTTGCCTGTTTTGCATGCACAGAGCCAAAAATTTCCAATTTTAAAGGAAACAGAGTTTAGCCATGGAAGGTCTAGTAGCCTTGAACATCACTCCTCTTAATGCACCCCACAAGGAATTGGAACATCTGCCCTTAGCTGATAAAGACTATCTAATCCAAGACCTAGTAGGCTACCAAAACCATCCGCAAGCAGTCTGTGAGCTCAAAAACAGTTACTTAAACCAAAATGATGTCTATGGCACATGGGAACCAAATCTACCCATATACTACCTCCCCTCTGTCAATATTTTCCCTGAGATAATTCACCTCTGCTATGAGAAATATGAGCCAACTAAAAGGGCAGTTAAGACTCCATCTAGAACTACCCTCTTTCATATTGCCCCTGACTCCATAAATCAAATGCTGAACTTCAAACCAACCCACCTCCAGTTTCCTCTTACTATGAAATTCTTGCTGGATGAAGGTCCCAACCTCTTCAGCTCAGAGATAGCTAGAATTTCCCAAGAATTTATGAGAGAAGATCGCCAGCCTATGGAGCCACCTCCTTTCCATTATGCATCTTTCAATGAAGTGGGTAGATTAGTTGTTCGTATGATATCTTTTGTTCTGGGGTTCAAAACAAGTGAACATATTGATGAAACCATATTGGTTTTAATGTCTATATTTACCCCAGGGCAGCCTCCTGCTATCAAATACAACTATGCCAAATTTATTGCCAACAAGATACATGACCAATTGTTGAATCTAGACAGGGAGGGAATCTTTAAATATTCATCCTATATCTATCATCTGTTCTTATATTATTATCCAGATATCTTCCAATTCCCCATTAGAAAATTGGACCATAAAGGGGAAAGGAGGTCTGTGATTTTTTGGACCCCAATCTTTCATGAAGTCTGCAACTCTCCCTACTCTTATTGTTTGTTTATTGATATGTTTGTATATCCAGTCTCTTCTCTCTTGATGAGAAATCCTCCTCCTAGACTGACATATGATATGCAAAAGATACTACAGCTCTCCAAAAACTATAAAATAGGTGACTAGTACTTTTACCAGAATCACACTATTCTGAGGATATATGGCTATGAACTATGCCCCTACAGGCTACCAAGATATGTGCCAATGAGACTATTTGCCTTGGAATATTTTAGGCAATTCATCAATTCAGATCTGAGTCACTTCCATAGCACAAAGAAAAAGGCCCAATTGAAACTCAGAGACCAGTTAGGCCCCTATGTTATGAACAAGAAAGAGGGATGGAAGGATGTTGATGAAATATTGGGTCAAACACTGAGACTCAAGAGAAGCTTTTGGTGGGTACCCTATGACCCAAACGGCTTTATCAATGCAAGAAGGGTAAAATATATGCTGGCACCCTATGAACATTGTAGCATCCCTGACATAGAAAAGTTTGGAAACCAAGATGAGTGGGTGGAGGGCACACTAGTTGAAGAGATTACTGAGGAAGAGAAAATCGAACAAACTATGAAAAATCTGGAAAAAAACTCTTGACTTAGATTCTTTTGGGCAGGTATCATTCAAAATATCACAGCAAACCGGGGAAAGCTCATCAATTGCTACAACTTCACAACAAGTTTCCCAAGAAAGGACTACACCAACAACAGGGACAGCAAAGGGCAAGGAGTTAGTAGTTGCAGAGCAAGAAACAATGGAAGAAAAGCCAACTACCTCAAAAGAACACAGTCAAGGGAAAGCCCCTTCACTACAGGCACAAGCACCAGAAGTACCAACACTGCAGACTCCTCTTCCTGAGGAGAGAAGTAAGAAAAGAGACCGAGAAGAGACAACATCTGCAAGTGGGTCAACAGAACAGCAAGAGGCCAAAAGGCAAAGGGTAGATCCTCTACTTGAAGAGGACATTGTGGAAGAAATCACAGAAAGCACAAGAGGAGAGAGGGCCATCAGCCAACAAACATCCTCTAGCTCTCACAGACAAGAAGTGGAGAGGCAGCATGGAATGGAAGTCTCCTCCTCAAGGTCACAAGCCAAGAAACGATCTGATATCAAACAATCATTAATGGATATTAAGGCTCAAAATGAGTCATTAAGAATTCAGTTGTATGATTAATTTCTCAGGATGAAACCCTCCAAACTGTAAGGACTCTGGACACCACATATCTCCACAATGGTATGATATTGTCCACTTTGGGCCTAAGCCCTCATGGATTTGTTTTTGGGCTTTACCCCCAAAAGGCCTCATACCAATGGAGATATTTATCCATCATTATATACCCATGATCCTCCCCACTTCTAGTCAATGTGGGACTTTGATCGTATACCCAACAATCCTCCCCTCGAACAAAGGACCATCGAGCCTCCCCTCAAACGATTATCCATCCATCCACTCTCTACCAACTAGGATTCTCCGCTCCAATGCATTGGAAGCACATGCCTTACATGGAGCACCACCTGCCTCGAGAGCTTGCTCTATCCTAGGTCAACTCCTCTTCACCGTGTTGGGACCAGGACACGTCCATGAAGAATCTGGAGCACACCACCTGTCTAACCGAGCTCATCCACGGATCCCATCGTGATATTACAGGGGCCCACCACCTTCGTTCATCCACTTGGCTAACTTCGAACTTGGCTCCGATACCACTTGAAGGACTCTGGACACCACATATCTCCACAATGGTATGATATTGTCCACTTTGGGCCTAAGCCCTCATGGATTTGTTTTTGGGCTTTACCCCCAAAAGGCCTCATACCAATGGATATATTTATCCATCCTTATATACCCATGATCCTCCCCACTTCTAGTCAGTGTGGGACTTTGATCGTATACCCAACAATGCTCCCCTATGGGACAAGTTAGGGACAAGTACCAATCTAAGTCTCTGGTAAATAAACTATTCCATTGTTGGGTTGTGTTATATTCTTTCCACATAGTTAACAAGGGGTTTGAGGGGTACCCGTAACCCCACTTTATGGGGTCCGGGGCAGCACCCCGGAAAATTTTGGTTTTGGACCCTATGTTAGGTTGGGCGGACCCACCTATGGTTTTGTGCATGATTTTCGCACATGTTTTTTGGACGCGATGGTTCGGTCCATGGTTTGGACGCGATGGTTTTCGGTCCGTGGTATTGGATGATTCAGCATGTATAAATATGTATTGTAACATTGAAAGGAACATAATGAAAAATCAAGCTGGTAGTCCCGGTTTTGGGATCCAGTGGGAAATCTCTGTGTATATGTTTTTTTATGTGTTATGCTCTCGCATTTTTATTTTTCCTGTGATTTAGAATTCGTATGCAAGTAATTTTTGTACGGAGTTAAAACCTCTACAAGAATAGGGCACGTGGCAGTCTCACAACAACATGCGTGTTAGTCAAACTACCAAGTGGAGAGGTCAAACTACTAAGCGGAGAGGTTAAACTACCAATTTATGGGTTGAATCCACGTCCACTGTGCCGACACCACAAAAATTAACAAATAGCCCACAACATTGTCTTTATTAATCAATGGTGGAAATTTATTTTTAATTTTTTTTAAAGTTGCATGTGGGGGAAGGGTTAGCTTTGCCACCAAGTCCGATGGTCTACCAAACCTGTGGATCAGTTTAACCAAATGCCAAATGCCATTCTAAACTCGGCATGGACCAAACCATATATATATCAACGGTGAAACTATATGATAACAGTCATATCCAAAGTCAAAACCATGTGGCAAATCCTCCTCATATTAGCGCGGGAAGATTAATCAAAGTCTAAAGTTAAACTTTGGTTATACAAATGTGCCATGGGTCGAATTATATGTCATCGCCAGTGTAAGGTTTTAAGCTCTATTCTAAAATTTTAACATGGCAGGCTTATATTTATTGTTAAATCCTTTGGATATGCCATGGATATCACCGCTGGGCCATTGCAAACTATATGATAAAGTTTTAAAACTATATTTGTATTATAGTTGCGCCCAAAATCTAATGTTAGAGTTGTGTTATAACATTTGATATGTAAAACAAAGCAAATCTCGGGAGGCCTGTGGGTTTGACCCCGGGACCTCCTATGGATATCATAAAAGGATTTTCCACTACGCTAGATTGAGGGGGCTTGTAATGGGGTTATAATGTGAAGCTCAGATTTATGTTTTGATCATGGTTGTAATATGCCTTTTGAGGCATAACTTGGCCAATATTGGGCTTTTTGAGATCTGTAAGTTGCGTTGGAGAGCTGAGGCTGAAGCCTATCTTATGACAATAGCCATTGATTCCTATGAGTACATTATAGAATGATGAATTTTGATGTAAAGAGACTTGATGAGCATTTTCAAAACATCGAATGCCCATTGGAAGCAGACTTGGATATGTAGTCCATGAGGGATGAACTTTGTCATCAAATTTGTTGTGTTTGCTTCTTATTTATGATGTTGATGGTTTTTTGTTTTTTTGTTTTTGTTTTTGTTTTTTTTGTTTTTTTGTTTTTTTGTTTTTTTTGTTTTTTTGTTTTTTT
>APFE031698470.1:0-27778 GCA_000404065.3 Pinus taeda | reverse complement strand
CAATAGAGGGATTCTATGGGGCACAGTAATAACAATATGGGGACAATAGGGGAACAACAATATTAATAAGGGGTACAAATACAATAGTAATGGGGTAATCACTAGTATTATAGGGACCCAACATCCTAAGGGGGAAGGCTCTGTCTTCCCTTAAGGAAATGTGCATTTCTTCCTTGTGACTATCTTCCACACTTTCTTTGCACAATTCTAAGGGACAATGACTGTTGGTCCAGAAAATTGTGCAATGCAGTCACTGAGCCTGCAACCATTGTCAGCTGAAATTGTGCATTGTGCAATTCCAATAGCCAGTCAACTAGCCTAGATTGCACATTGTGTAATTATAGTAGCCAGCCAGCCTCCCCAGATAGCCCAGAATTCCTTTTGTGCAATTCTGGCTGCTAGTCAGCTAGCCTCTCAGAAGAAATTGTGCAATCCTTGCCAGTCAATCCCTAGTTATGTTGCATGTCTTTCCTCAAGTTTTCTTTGGTTTTCGCTGACAGATTTCTTGCCATGCATGTCGCTTTATCTCTAGATCTAGTAGGTGTTTGTCTTCCTCTTAGCAATTTAGGATCAATGGCCTCCACGAGATAAGGATCAAAAGAAACTGACAGAAGTACAACTGGAGCAATAGTTGAGCAAGCGTCTTGAAGTCTACCGATCTATGATGATACCAAAATAATTGTATACAAGGATATTAGGCTGAAATGGAAAGAGGTCAATGACACATTTGCAAGCACATTTGGGGAAGAACTCAAATACCACGAGGTATATATGAACATCCACAAGTCCATCTTGTACTGGATTTTATGCAAGTATCTCGTGCTCCCATGTGCGGACATGATACATTGGATTGTCTTGCACACTGATTCCGAGATGATGACATTAAGTAGTGTCAGTGGAATGGAGATTGCTACCTTCAGGGCACATGATTATCATGAGATGTATTAGATTTCAGAGCCTATGACCATCATGGAGACACCCTTTAGCTTACCCAACAGCAATGCCACCTCCAAAGACATTTTGAAGAAATGGGTGAAGGAGCCGACTAGATTCAGGATGACACCCAACTAGGTCTACAAGACAAAGATACTGCGGAAGGTGCATCAATACTTTGTCATCTTTGCATGTCGATTGTATGGCCAAGAAAGTATGGAAACCTTCCCACAGAGTTGGGTGATTGTTCTGGACCAACTGGCGAGAGAAGGCAAAGCATGTAATTGGTCTGGCATGTTGGATCATCAGTTGAAGGAACATGTAGCAAGGGCTCAATAGCTGCCCAAAGGTATGAAAGCAAAAATCTACATGTTCACCTACATCTTGGATGCAATTTATGCCTGACAGGAGTTCCCGGGCTTGAAGTCGGCATGGACACCGACGAAGACTGCTGTGAACACTTATTGTAAGATGTTGTCCAAATGCAGCTTCAGAGGAGTTATCACATGGTTGTCCGATCATATTGTCACCTCGGTTTACAAGATGATATTCAAATAGGATCTGCCTGCATGGTGAAGGAAAAAATGGAGGCATTGATATACATAGTTGATTGGTATGCCTCACCATCCAACACCTTCATACAGATGTACAACATGGAGAAGCCTTCGCATGTTCTACCAAAGTTTTCCTTGGACATACTCCTCAATATAGGAAGTAGCATATCATATCTCAGTAGGATTGACACCTAGGCTACACCGAAAGAAGAAGGCACCTTGGCCTTCTCTTTCATTGCATATTGGGTTATACGAGCTACGAAGTTTTAAACATGTTGATGTCGAATCAAAGAAGATGAAGAAGTATCCATTCAACCTCAAAAGTTACAATCTGTATGACTCACATTGTCTTGTGAAATATCACTGAGTGAGAGTATAGTTCAATTGGATCACGGGGAATTTCATTGGGAGGAGGAGGATCCATGGAGATATTCTCACAACTCCTCTATAATCAATGAACCGGTTGGCCTCACTATGGAGGGGGTAGTGAAGTAGCATCCCGGAGAGCACCAGAAGCAACAACAGTAGGAGAGGTGAACATACCAACATGCGATAAGGGCAAGAGGAAGATTGTTGATCACATGGAGGAAGAGCAAAGCTACAAGTTCCAAGAAGATCCACTTGTGGAGAAAGCAACTATGCTTATAGAGGAAAAGAGGTAACAACGTGATAAGAGAAACATGAAAAGGTAGAGAGAGAAATGGAGAATGGAGGAAATAGAGAAGGAGTTGCATGAGTTGAAGGAGCAACTCTGAAATGAACAAGAGTTGCACAAAAAGGAGAGGGAAGCGTAGCAACAACATGTACAGTAGGGGGTGCAACATGTATAGACGTATGAAACAATGCTCGTACAGGTAGTGGACCCATATGAACAATTGGCACCAAGAAAACAGGGTGAACCATCACAGGAAGAGGAATACATTTAGGAGATAGAGCGAGCACTTGAATAGATGGATACATATATGGAGCGGCATGAGTTAGAGCAAGACATCGACCTCATGCCTCACCACCAAGAGGTTGACCCACAAGCTTCACTACATATAGAAGATGAGCAAGTCCCAAGTGACGAAGGAGAAACTAATATCCTTGGAGATTAGCCAGAAGGAGAGATGCACAACATCTCATTCGATGAGTCTCAACATAGAGTTGTGTAATATTGCAGAGTGTCAACTTTGGAAGATCATATATCTCCTGCACAGTTAAAGGAATGAGTGATCGTGTCTGACATGCGCAAACATCCCGCAGCATTGGCCAATGCTACCAGAGCATATGTTGAAGCCACTAGCTTGAGTGTTTTCTTCTTGATAGCTGAGAATGAGCGAATGACTAAGGAGCTACAGATGGCCAAGCAAGGAGGAGAGTTGGTTACAGCGTTTGCCCGAGAAAAATTGAAGAAGGCAATACTAGATGAAGTATTTTCCCTTGACATAGTTATGCGAACATTGTATTCCAAGTTTCATACCATGCATAAGGCAGTCGTCCATCTCAACAGATGGCAGCAATGATGTGCTAGAAGAGCACGTATCTTATCGAACGTGCATGCTGTTATTGATTACATGCAAACATGGACGATGAGATATAAGGGAGACCCACTTCACTTGCCTAATATGATGAAGCCCACAACGTTCAAGCTAAAGGCATGCTTCTAGAGTCAGATCCAGAACTATGAAGAGCTCTCGCAACTCATCACTAGTCTACAGGCTTGACATGCACGTGTATTCAAGAGTATGGATGTTGTGGTGCGCGCACACATGATACAATCTATCGGGACTCTCACCCTGGCAAAGATAAAGGCATAGGTACGACTAGAGCTTTACTCGTACTTCGACAAGTTGTTGCACATAGCCACTAGCCTAGACTTGTCAATTAGTGTAGACACCATGCACAAGTATGTTGTTGGTTCGGCCGCGTTGAAGACAATGATGTGCATGCTATCAGACGAGTTAGACAGAGGAGCTCGAGTAGTGTACTCGGATGCCATGGCGGTAGGATTTAGGTTCCAAAAAGATGTCACCTTGGAGTACACAGACACCATCGTGGACTACCGATATTGGCATCAGTTCGCTACTGTCGATCATTGCAAGGATGTCGAATAGTTGGAATTCGCACGGTTTTTCGAGTCATAATGTCTTGCATGGCTTGCTCAAGCCATTTTGTCTCACATGGGTACATGTGCATTGTAATTTAACATCTTTTCAAGTGTAAGTTGAAGTGTTGATAGTTGGATGTAATAGTTATAGAGTAGATGAAGAGTCATGAGGGTGGATGAACTACCACAAAGAGGAATGTTAAGGGCCACCCCACCCTTTGCTATAAATAGTCCCTCATAACTCATTGTAAAGGCATTTGGTCAGCCAAGCTTCGATATGAGTATCTTAGAATAAGCTTGGATAGTATTGTAACACGCCTTGGTTTCACTAGTGCACAGAGCTAGTATATCTCTTTGGAGGAGTAGGTGGTTGTGGTTGTAATGTTCCGCTATCGGAACTAGCAGTTTAACATGGATGTATTGTATGACTGGAACTTACACTTCTTAATATAACATAGCCATCATGTTTCATGGATATGTTGTATCGTATTCCAACTATCTTGTTTACTCTCAATAACATATGTATTTGTTTGCTTACGCATGAATGCATGGACTATTAAGTGTAAGTACGTATGAATCCTTCTGAAATGTGATGTTGGTTTAACCATCACTTTGGATTTTCACTAACTTGCCTTCCATGTTGTGATGTATCTTCGCTCGTGTGTTCCCTTCCAAGCCGCATACTATTACAGGTTTCCAAGGGGCACACTCACCTCACCCTCAGTGTGTTAGAACCTCTCACGCACCTTCCTTAACTTACTGCAGTTGTCACACCCTTGTTACCAACAGGTACATCTTACTTGCCTCTGTGTAAAACCGTGGTGAAGGCATTACCATATGACCCACTGCTAGGATTCCTACACCAAACAGTCTGAGGTCTAATTGGGACTTATTACTGGGGATATCCCCTGACACGTTGGCAGGTCTAGCACCGTCAACACGTTGAAAATATATTTCACAGTGCCTACAACAATCATTTTCTAGGACTGTGAGTTTAGGTTTTTGAATACTATTTGGCCTCATCAGTGTATCATTTGACAAGGGAACCCCATGAGTTGAATGAGATGAAGGAACATCATTAGAAGGCTTGCCATATATCTCTCATTACACTACGAAATCGAAATATTCATTCTTATTTTGATTACGTATGTTTAATTAATTTATGAATTTCTAGAATTGAGAGAAAAAAATAGATTTGTGCTTGTGCGAGTTTTATCCTGGGTATATGGATACAATTGAGGATAATTGACCTATTCCCATTAAGCGGCATTAGATATCCACTATTTTTTTGGATAATTTCAGAGCCACAGAAGGCTTTCAACTTTACAGCTCTTGGAGAAAGATAAAGGAAGATCTTGGAGGAAGTGGAGTTTACAACAGATCGAGGTAAATATCTATTGAATTAGGGTTTTATAATTATGAGGTGATGTGTAGACGTAGTGGAGGGTGTTTTCCTTGAAATAGAATTGATTACTCTTCAGTGATGCATTCAGAATAACAAAGATTAGATAATGGAAATGCTTACATGTTTGAAGAAAACTTGATAGTGGAAAGAGGCTCAAGAGGAAATGATACTTACAGTAGTTAGTGAGGTTATTACAGGGGTGTGATGAGTTGATATTATCTTGAGGAGAACAAGTGTATTGGTTAGAAAGGAATTGGTTCAAAAAGTATCGGAAGATGAGATCTTGTTATAGATCATACAAAATTTAATATGCTGTTTATGTTAATTCTGACATTAAAAGAATTATGTTTGCAAGACTAAATTGGTAGTAGTTACCATAGAAAGTAAGCTATGTCAAAGGATAAGGAGAAAAACTCGATCATGTAAAACCGTTGCAACAAGAAAGTGAAAATGACAAGAGTAATGGTTAGATAATGGGTAGGAAGAATGGTATTGAACTTGGAGGTCGGCAACAACAAAGAGATGACAACAGTGAGAATCATTCTGCAGTGATAGTCACGTAGATTAAACAAGGAGGAAATGATTTTTTTTCCAGCTAATTATGGATTAATTGTTGATTATAAGTAGAAGTGATGAATGTTTGTAATTGAGGATGATGGCAAGGAACATTGTGGTAGAAAGAGAGGAAGAACCACAAATTTCTCATAGGAAGAAGATGATTCAATTGCATGGACAATCCAGAAGAGAAAAGAGCGCTTAGATGAATATTCTAGAGGAAGGCGTCAACATAAATACTAGGAGAAGACTAGGCATGGAAGAGCTTAGGATGGTATTTACAAATAGGTTGATGGAGTTAGCTTGTTGCAGTGGCTTGTGTGAAGATCACCTTGAGTAGGTATAAGCTCATAGAAGAGGGAAATTTGTGATTACTCAGAGTCATAGTAAAGGTTCAGAGAGAAGCCATAATAGATCAAGTCAGGACAAACTTGATAGAGAAGTAGCTAAAATAAAATTATAGCTAGAGATGATGAAAGAAGAAGACAAGGGTTAGAGATGAAGTATTCAGAAGAGGGCGAAATGGAATTTGCTACAGGTGAAGCTAAGGCATAGATAAAATGCTTAGTTGGGGGAAATATCAAGGGAGTTGAGTTGCAACAATGGAAGAACAGTTTAACTGTGATGAACACATGTGATGAAGTAGAAGAAGATTTTATGAACAGCCTAGAGACAAAAAATTTCAACCAAGGACTGAGTTAGAGGATGAAATTGACAAAATGAAAGTGAGAAGGTGTAGTTTGTTGGATGAAGAGACAACCTATGATTCTAGGATATTTTTGAGAAATGTATTGGAAACTTTAAACAATTTGGCAACAAGCAAAGGTTAAATATCACAACAAAAGCGATAGAAGAAGGTACAAGTTGATTAAAGATTTGGTAAAATTTTAATTTTCACCGTGAAAGTGACAATAGAGGAAGATGAGGAGACTTGCAGTAGTACCTTGGAACAAATAATGCTCAAAGGGTTCCATAGAAGAGAACCAAGTAGATGCCAAAATCCCAAACTCAAGAGAAAGTTTGGTGAGGTAACGTGTAGTAAGGTGGAGACTTGTTACTGTAGAGGTGTGTTGTAGCTCACGAGTTGAAGTTGTTACAAGAAGAGAAAATGCATATGACTAGGAGGTCATATATGTGATAACTTTGGAGTCTGATGGAAGTGCATAGATGGGGCATAAACTTTGATGAAGATTGGACTAGAGCTTGCCAATGTGATGGGATGGTCACTTGATGATGAGGGAGAGATTTTGTTTTTTGTAAATATTTACATTTGGAAATGACTTTTCTTATTTATAGAAATTATTTCCTAATGTAAATGTAATTTTAGTTTCCCTTATTTTGTGAGAAGGGGAAATGAATAATCACTTGTGACTCTTGGTTATCCCATGTAGCCTTATTTTTAAAGAGGAACAATTTTTTAGAAGAGTAGTATGTGTAGCACAGGAGAAGTGTAGTGGAAGAGGAGAGGAGAAGCTCTGATGTTAGGAGAAGAGGGAGAGGTTGAGAGGCCTAGCATGCAAATGCACCTTTTATATCAAGCCAGCCTATTCTATGTTGAATTTGATTAATGAAAAATTTATTTAGATTCCTTTATGTTCATTTAATTCTCTGTCTGTATGGGTTAATGAAGAGCTGGTCTTTTGAGCAAATAGATTTCTATTTGTACACTGTTGCAATCATATTTATTCCTGTGCATTGTTATATTTAGAAGTTTGTTCCTATAAAGTTGATTTTAATTAAGAATCTGGGCATGGGAGCTTCCATCGTTGTGTTTTTCGTTTGTGTTTTATTCCTGTAGAAAATTGTATATAGTAAAGTGTGATGCAATTGAGCACCGATAATAACTCAAGGAGCACATGCTAGTTTAATAGATAACGAAATAGATGGGTCTTGAGCATTGAAATTGTAATTCATAGATAATGCAATAGGTGGGTCTTTAGAATTGATATTGGAATGTGATGTGTTCTATTTGTTTGTGGGTTCCCCTAAGGTTACAAACAATGCATTCGAGAGTTGAGCGAGCAATTTTGTAGCCTATGGTTTATGTTATACACTATTGAGCTTATTTAAATTAGTAGTTTGAATATTGTGACCTAACTATTATGTGTATTTTCATGGCCCTGTGTCGTTATTGTTTCCACACCCATGGAGGAATGCTCTATGTCATTTAGAGTATGAAGGCGTAGTATTTATAAAAAATAAAGTTTTCTTATAGAAAACATGAATAACCTATTTTGGGAACACTGTCAAACCTTTATTGTGACTGGTTTTAATTGACATATGTGTTAACTTTGCAATCTGCATGGAGAAAGTCATACATAAATCATTTATTGGGCTAAGGAGCAATACCATGACTGTGGAGAACGAAAATTGTAAAGGATAAGTTGTTTCAAATTACTGGAATACGAAAAGACGAAGTTTTGGGGTGCAATGAAAATATTTCATTGCCCCTATAATATTTTGACTACACTGCAAAAATATTTCACAATGCCTACAATAAGCATTTTCCAGGACTATGAGTTTGGGTTTTTGAAGCTTGTGTGGCTTTCTCAGTGTATCATTTGATAAGTGAACTCCATTGAGTTGAATGAGGTGAAGGAAAAGGATTAGAAGGTTTGAGAGAGATCTATCATCGCACTAGGCAAAATAAATCTCCATTCTTATTTTGACTTCATATGTTTAATTAATTTTTGAATTTTTAGAATTGGGAAAGAAAAAAAGTAGAGTTATGCTTGTGGGAGTTTTGTCTTGGGTATTAGTAGATACTCGGGGCAACCTAATCTATCTTCATCACTTCCATTCATCCCTTTCTTCAGTTATCCAATCTTTTTGGATAATAGAAATGGCACAAGGAAATGTGTCCACATCCTCATGCTTTCTTGAGAGTATATCTGCAATAAAATTTTCCTTCCCTCTTTTGTAAATGATTTCAAAGTCATAACCCAAAATATTTGTGACCCATTTTTGTTTCCAAAATGTATTTAGGAATATCATGATACTTTTTTACCTTGAAGTGTTTTCCCATTAGGTAAGGTCGACATTGCTTTAGTGCATGTAATATTGCCAACATTTCCTTCTCATAAATATGTTTTTGTAAATAGTTTCACTCAATTAGATGAATTTTAAAATCAATGGGTCTTCCTTTTTGGATTAAAACAATACCAATTCCATTTCCCGAGGAATCACATTCCACAATAAAGGTTTTTGTGAAGTCGGGTGTAGCTAAGACTGTTGCTGGGTACATTGCCTCTTTAAGATGTTCAAACACCTTAGTTTCTTCTAGAGTCCAAGAAAATTCATCTTTATTTAGTAATGTTGTTAGAGTTGCTCCTAATCTCCCAAAAATCCTAACAAACTTGCAATAATACCCTATCAACCCAAGAACTCCTCGAAGATGCTTTACAGTTGTGCGGATTTTCCATTCCTTAATGGATTTAATTTTGTTGGGGTCTAACTTAACACCCTCAGGAGATACAATCTGACCCAAATATTCCACCTCCTGTACTCCAAAGAAAAATTTGGAGGTTTTTGCACGTAATCACTAGTACAAAATGACTAATTAATTACTAAAAAAATGACTAAAATTTGCATATAAACGACCATTCTTTAGTCAGTGACCAATAGTGGCTGATTTACAATATCTTATAATGCGACCATTGTTTATTAATATTTAGCTTAGTCATTACTTGGTTGTTAGAGTTTTATTGTCAAGCATTATATTTAGTCAAAAAATTGGTCATTAATTTATTCATTGATTTAATCATTAATTTCCACAATTAATGACCAAATACACAAAAAAATATACTACTACATGATCACCTGAGAAAAGCAATTAATGACCAAAGAAATATGATCAAAATGTTGGTCCCATTATAAGATACTATAAATTAGCTACTAATAGTCAGACATATGCAAATTTTAGTCATCGGTTGAAACCAATTAATGATGAAAGAAGTATGACTAAATTGCAGTCATGTTATAAGATGCTATAAATTAGTTACTAATAGTCGTATATATGGAAAATTTAATCGTCATTTACAATGGTCATTTATCTTTTTTTGTTAGTTTCATGTTCATTATATAAATGACAGATTTAGTATTTTATATTCATTCCATTTACTTTCATTAATAATCATTATAAATGACTAATTTAGTCGTTGTATATTCATTTTATTTATGTTCATCATTAATCAATATAAATTACTAATTTAGTAGTTTTATATTGATTTTGTGTGTTCATTATTAATCAACATAAACTAATTAATATGATTTTGTGAGTAAACTTAAAAAAGATGACATACAATGTGCATGTTCATCTAATATAAAAATGCAAGGTTGCAAATGTTAATTACAATACTAAATAATATCAAATACAACTATAAATATTTTCAACCTCATAAATTATATTATATGGAATGTCAAGTATTACAATATGATTTTCAAACTTAACATTGGTTGGACTACACTTTACATATGAAATGTTGTTTCATCACTTCAAAACATTATCATTGTGTTGTTAAGGAATTGTAGGTGAATTCACCAAATCTAAAGACTTGACCATCAATCTGTATGTGTGCGCCTCATGGGATATTGGCTTCAAGGGTATCACTAGATCGTTTATCTTCTCTTTCTCTTTCTACATTTGTCACTCCAATGTTATTGTACTCCTCCTTCTCCAAATTTTTCTTCTTACCATCAATATTGAGTTCATCTTCTGAAAATGAAAGAAGATACAATGTAGAGTATAATACATGAAAGGCGATGAAAACTGGAATATAAAATAAAGTATAATGAAAAATATTTAGATGACATATACCTCAACATCACCAATGTCAATGTAATTTTCCCCCTCAAAAGCAAGAAAATCGAACAAGTTTTGTTCAGTTGGGCGATAGTGGCCACTATATGTCCAGATGACCTGTATAAATAGAGAAAATAAAACATCAGCATAAAAAATAACACCTTAGGAACTTATTCAACCTTCAAGAAAAGCTTAGTCACAATCATATTAAATAAGATACATTTAAAAGGCTCAAGCTATAGATAACTTGTGAAAACAAATAGAAAGAAAAATACAACTTCTAATAAATAATGTATGATAGTTGACCGACAAATTGCATCATAGAAGGAAAAATTTATCCTATGAGAGGCCTGATAAGGAAAAAATCAAGTTGGTTTTCATTGAGTATGTTTGAGAAAGAAAATTATTTTGATTCATATGGTGACGTTCCTATTGTTAGTATTTATTCTTTCATGAAATAGATGGGTGTAGAGACTAGTGAGCCATTCGCTTTAGAAATGATGCTCATTCTTCATTTGAAATTTTCTTAGAGAATTTATCTTAAGACTTAGAACCATATCTTCTAAGTTTTAAGTATAATGAGAAATACAATTTTCATAATTCATTTCTCAATCATGATTATTTTCTTGTGTTAAATGATGTATCATTTATGAATTATTATGTTACATGTAATCATGTATGTTATTGGTGCATTGTTATCTATAAGATTTCAGTGATTTATGTTTCGATTTTCATATATATATATATATATATTAGTATTTCATATGGGGTCCCCTATGTGGAAAACCTAGACATCCCTTGTGACATTCACTAGAATTTGGGGGATGCTTCCACATGTCACTAAGATGCATTTTATTTCTTCCACATCTTGAAATCTTGGTGTAATATTGTTATTTTCCATTACATTCACGATCATACTTTATAGGGAGAAAAATCTTAATATGTTTACCCATTTGAGGTCTTTTCTTGAGGGCAATTTCTTCCCTTTGTTTTTGTTGATAAACTTAAAGAAGAGGGCATTCTCACCTTCGATTTTCTATGTTCATGTTGGGTTGTGTTATATTCTTTCCACAACTAGCCCATGTAGTTAACTGAGAGGGTTAGAAGGCGGGCGAAGCCCCCCCTTTGTTGTGTTGATTTCATAGCAAGGGGGAGTCGCAGGGGGTTTGAGGGGTGCAGGTAACCCCAAATTTTGTTTCTGGACCCTATATTAGGTTGGGTGGACCTACCTATGGTTTTGTGCATGATTTTTCGCACATGGTTTTGGACGCGATGGTTTTTGGTCCATGGTATTGGATGCTTTGTCATGTATAAATATGTATTGTAACATTGAAAGGACATATAATGAAAAATCAAGCTGGTAGTGCTGGTTTTGGGATCCAGGGGAAATCTTTGTGTATATGTGTTTTATGTGTTATGCTCTCACATTGTTTATTTTGTGTGTTTTAGAATTCGTATGGAGGTAATTTCTGTAACTATTATTGTAACTATGGGACATTATCACAACTCTTGTGTTACAACTCACTATTGCAACTTTGGTGCTACAACACATTACTGCAACTATGGTGCCATAACACGATGATACAAATTTGGTGCTACAACTCATTGTTGCATCTCTTGTGCTACAAATTTTGAAATTGTGAGTCGATATAGGAACCATGAGCCAATAGAACATGAAGTTTATTGGAAACTTGAAGTGATGTTTTTACATAGTTTTTGTTCCATTATTTAAGTTTGGATCAATATTAGATATGATCATTTGAATTGCTAATAATTATTTGGGAATTATGTAGAGTCATTTATTGTTTTCTAATTATCAGCAAACCACGTGACAAACTTGTGGAGACATATTAATTGTTTGCTAATTGTTAGCAAAGCATATGAAAAACTTGTATATCTCATTTATTGGTTGTTGTTTTATTTTTAAACAAAACTATGTATAAAAGAAGTTTCTCTTTCATTCCATGAGGATGAATCTTAGGGAAATGTTTGACTTATAATGAAATAATTTAATATTTTATTTTAATCGTATTTTATAATTTCCATAGTTTATTATTTCATTAATTAGTTTTAATTTATTTTCTTAATATATATATATATATATATAGAGAGAGAGAAGAAGAGGAGAGAGAGAGAGAGAGAGAGAGAGAGAGATTTATTAACTTGGTTAATTAAATTAATCTATGTTGTGAATGTAACAATTGTTGATAAATACCAATGCTCTATTCTATGAAGGCATGGCCCACTCCAATATAATATAGCATTGCACAATATATATAGTTCTATTTTTTTGGTTGTCTAATTTAACGTGATTATTTATTCACATAAAATATATTTTATTTACTTCTCTAATTAAGTTTTGGTTGTGCAATTTTATTTATTTATACAATTAAGTATTCATGCATGATTTATTTGTTTATTATTTATTTACACAATTAATAATTCATGTTTATTTCTAATTTGACATGTTTTCATTTTAGATCAGTTTGCATTCATTTACTTAGTTGAATAAGTGTGGTCAACACAATTATTACATTTATTGTCTTAGTAAAAACATAGTTCATCTTGGCAAGGATTAGTTCTTTCATTCATTTCTTCCTAATTTATTCGTTTCTTTCATGTGCGGGTGGTTATATAGGTGTTCTGGGTTACATTGGTATGCTTCCCAACCCCACTAGTTAGAAGCGTGTTAGTTCAATTATGAAAGTGTATTTATTTTATTTCTAGCACGTGTGTTTCTTTTTCTGCAGATGGTTAAAAGTTGCATGAGTGGCCCATCCATTTTTGTAAGAGTTTTTATCTTTTTGTAAATATATTTACTCATTTCACTTTTGAATTTGTAGAACCTTACCAAGCTTGTCAACCTCTTATACTCCATCTACAAAAGTAAATATTGATAGTACAACTATAAAACAAACTAGTGGAAGTAGAGAATGTATCTTGCATATTCAACGCATTGCAACTCACAAGTTCCATACCAGCCTTGGGTTGAAAACTAAACGCATATTCTTTTGGCTCTCTTTCTACGCAATTATAATGGTAATCAGAAGGCCCCTCAATTCTAGAGACAAGTTCCACATTTAAGGACATAATCATCCACACTCATCTAATGGACCTATCACACTAGAGAAGACTTTGCAACTAGTGTTTCACCCACATAAATGTGTTCTCAATAAGTCAACACATAACCAAAATAATATGGTTGTCCAAAACTACAATATTATTGAGGATTTAACCTAGTGTCTTGTTCCATTTCTTCTTTAGAGGTTTTTTATCGATAAAATTCCATGGATATTCCATTGGAAATTTCATCACAACATATACGATAAAATTATATTTAAAAGGATACGAATTCTACAATATTACAGTTTTATTTCACTTTAGAATTTTGGATATTTAGATTACTGTTAATAGTTTATGCATGCGAATTAAAATTATGGAGAAAATAGAGAACAATAAAATAAAATATCACAAACAAATTTGACACAATATATGTCATAGGAAACCCTCTCAAGAGAAAAACCCAGCTAGAATGTAAGGTCGTTTTGTTGGCATTATGGCTTTTATGGTTGCAGTTGGTTTGTGTTGGCATTGATCTCAAGCTTGTTTCATGTGTTGCAAATGTTTAGTCATGCATATGTTCAATTGGTTGTAGGTAGCATGTGTTATAGATGTTTGGTTATGTATGGGATATGATGGTCTAGATGATTCATTGATGTGAACCTCATGTTTGTCTAGATGATGCATTGATGTGAACTCATGTTGGTCTAGGTGATGCATTGATGTGAACCTCATGTTGGTATAGATGACGTCATTGATGTGGTTTGATGCATAAATGAGTTTGGTAGACTATGTCTTCATATGTTGATAAATGTTGAGGAGTTTCGTAGTACACGTCTTCATGTTCATGACTTGTTGTAGAGGTGTTTGGCCTTATTATGATGTTACTAAGGTGTTATAGAGTTCTTCATATGTGTTGATGGTTAGGTAGAGGTATAAGGAAGAGTAGAGGACTTGTTGGCACATATGTCAACTCTTGACTTTTTGGCATCTAGGTAAATTTGGTGGTGACACTTCTCTAATGATTTTTCTTACTTGCAGAAGTGTCACAGAGCTTGGCAGAGGTCTAGAGGTGTGTACAAGAGATGAAGAAGGTGTACATGAATCTAGATGAACTTTTGAGTAGAATATATTATGCTTTTTCTTATCCTTTTCCACATCTGCTGGGAGAGAGAGTGTCCTTCGTGTGGCTATAGGCTTCTAACCAAGAATTTCTAGTTACATCTATGTGGATGTAGCCAAGATATGCTAGTTCAGTCCCTGCGATTGTGGGATTACATAATATTTTCTCCACATTCTTCATGCACATAAAGACAAATTCAACATTGTAATTCCCACAAGCTTCAAAATTAAGTGGATAAGCTTAGAAGTGGTTAAAAACGTACTCCATTGGGTGTGAATTCCTTTAATGCACAAGAAGTGATGGTTATGGATGGATATTTTAAAATTTGTGCATCTATGAACTTAGAAAAAAAGAGGAATTCACTCAACACATTATATATATCTCAATTTGGATCTAAGATATGGTTGGTTAGTGTGATTATGAGTGTAATAGGTATATAGACAGGAAGAATGCTCCTGAAATACTAGTGAGAAAAGATACATTGTGTATGAGTGAAAATGGTAGTGGAGTGACTAGATCAGGGGTCTGTAGCAAAGCACTATAGTAAAATACCAGTTATGAGAATCAGATTGATGATAGAGGAAGAAATTTCACAAAGATTCTAGTGTGTTTACATGCTAATATTTTTTGTATGCAGGGAATTGATGTGAATGGAATTGTGCCATAATGTTGTAGTATGTTGGTGCTTGTAGTAGAGATTTATGATGTAATTCATGCTTATATGGTTGGTGCTTCTGGAGGGTTTGATGTTATATTGTTATGATGTTGGATGGTCACGTTATTGGAGATTTGATGTATGTTTTGCAGTGGTGTATTTGCTAGAGTGAAGAGCATATTGGTTGTTTGTGTTAATGGGTCGATTTATTTATTTATTGAGATTGTCTTGCTGCTAGGGTTTGACAGTAGGGTTGAATATTCTTGAGCATAGCATCTTTGGGATCTATTTTGAAAATGAATGAAATCAAGGTCTACATAGAGTGCGGAGGAGTGGCCTCTATCAAGTGGTTTCTTTGTATGTTGGAGTAGCGATTCTATGCTAGTGGGTGCTAGCAACAATTTTGCAGAAGACATTTCTTCTTCCCACTGGTACTTGCAATAGTTGGTGGTTGCCCACTCATTGTATATTTGGGATCGAGTCTCCTGTCAAGTGATGGCTAGTTATTTTATTATTAGGACAAGTTTCCTAGCTCGTGGGAGCTACTAGTTTATGTAATAGACATCATTTTCTTGAAAAATAATAGAGGATTCAAAGAAACACATTAGCAATAAGGGTGGTTCTCTCATGAAAGGGTTTCCACCATATATCCTTATCTCTCACATGGTTGATTGTTGTGTTGCACATTGTTGCTCTTATTTTTGTTTTGGTTTAGCTTATTACTTGATCATATTCTTATGTGATGATCTATTAATGTGTTATTGGTTAAATTAATGCATGAACTAGTTGAAGTTAAAATTGGTAAAAAATTATCCTAAGTCACACTACTAATTCACCCCTCCCTCTCTATGTTGCTCAAGGTTTCTAACAATTGGTATCATAGCGAGGCTCTTGGTTGCAACTTGATCACTAGAGAGTATATAAAGGATGTTTTAGTGCAAATTTTATAAAATTTTCAGAATGAATCCTTCAGGAGTTTTTGTCCTCACTACTGCAAATTTCAAGGTATGGCATGAAAATGTTAATATAAATTATTATCTTGTGCATCTAACGTTTGGAGATTGGTATGTGAAGGTTGTGGTGAGGATCCACTTGAACCTAAAGTTTTGCAACAAGATGCTCAATAGGGGTGCATAAATTATCAAAATCTTCAAGATACGGATTTCAAGAAGTTAACAAATTTGAAATATGTTAAAGAGATGTGGGAAAAACTAGACATCATGTTTGGATATGGTAGCAACAACAATAGAAGAACTCGAAGAAGAGCAAGAAGAAGAAAAAGAAGAAGGGCCCTCAAAAGAAAGAAACTTAGCCACAAGAGTCTCAAACTCATAGTGCAAATGTTTCAGTTGATAATATAAAGAAATCAGAAAATCAAGAACCAAATGTATTGTAGCAAAATGAATGCAAAGATATGGATACTACTATTTTTCTTTTGAGTTATACTTTGGATTGTTTAGATTTTAGTATTGGTGAATTAGCTAATGAAGATGAGGATAATATTAAGCTTTTTAGAGCTGAGTATGAATTTACCATGATAGTTGTAGAGAAATTATCATATGATATTAGTAGACTAGTAGCTACATGCAAATATGAGGAAAAATTATTGTATATTTTTTATGATAAGGAGGTGAAGCTCAAGGAGGAGATTATCATCTTAAGGACTCAGTTAATAGAATTAGAAAAAGTTGAAGAAGTAATGAGAAAACAATACAGACAAAAGAAATATTAATAAGAGAAGTTATCTGAAGTGATATCCATAAGGAAGCAATTGAAAATGGAGAAGAGTACCATATCTTTGGACATTTTTCTTGAGATCCAAAGATCCTCATTCGATAGATATGTTCTTGGATTTCAAAAGGGAGGGTCTAGTTTGCATGCAAGCAAAGACAAAAAATAGAACCAAAAGGACATGTAGTGAACAATAGAAACAATAAGAGTAGAGAAGAAGGAAATAAATAACAAACCAATTAGTAGTAGAAAGGAAGACCTCAAGGAGCACCTACATTCAAAATATCTTTTGTTTCCAAAGAATATTGTGGCAGATACATCAAATTCCAAAGGAATCAAAGTCTCCTTGTTCCTTTGATGCAAAATATAGTGTTACAATTGTCACAAGTTTGGACATGTTACAGCTAACTATGGAGGCAGAGTGTATAGATCTAGTCAACAAAGCTTGTCGTAGTATGACCAGCCAAGGTGATTGGCCCTTAGATATAATTATGCTTTTATGGTTATTGTTACTCATGTAACTTGTTTAGCCACAAGGAAATTGATTTCATATTTGACCAATTGAGGAGAGGCACATTGCATGTTAGGTATAGATATAGCATGAGAAAAAAGAGATTTAGTCCTCTTGCTGCATATATTGACCATATGGAGTGTTATATATGCGACAACTTTGGCCATATGGAGAGATACTACATGTTGCCTAGTTCTTCAAGGAAAATGTGATAAGAGTGACAAAATTAGAGAGGATCTAGCAAAAAATAAGAGATAAATTAAAAGAATCATCCTATGAATGTGTGGAGAAAGAAGGATCAACAACCCATGAATTAGTGAGATCAGCCCCCTCTACATTCCATGGTTATCTCATGCTTATTTATAGAGGACTCCAGAAGTTCAAGAGAGATACATAACCTCAGGGGGAGTATATGGTAACAATATTGGTAGCCTGATTAGTACCAACAACAGTAAATTTTGATCTAGTACCTTCATGCATTTTCAAATAAGTA
Source organism: Pinus taeda (assembly GCA_000404065.3). Lineage (NCBI taxonomy): Eukaryota > Viridiplantae > Streptophyta > Pinopsida > Pinales > Pinaceae > Pinus > Pinus taeda. Next base: position 9,868 of record APFE031698470.1, on the reverse strand, counting down.
GGATCATTACACTCATATAAGGTATGTTTTACTCAGGGGGAGTTATGCTCGCTTCTAGGGTTTCGAGGCTTGTTCTTTATGTTGTTATTTTTTTTCACTCATACTTCTTGCAATTGGTGTATTTATTAGACATATAAGTGGAAAGACATGTTATATCATCTTTGTTGCAACTTTCATTGATAATTTTTCAGTTACTCTAGCAAGATCTTGGAGACTTTGTGGCATGGGTATGCAAAGGGTGAGTTGAGACATGGACCAGCCAAGTGTAGGTTGTTATATATTCATTATTAAAGCCATGCATTTACCATTCTTTCATAATTTTATGTCAGTTGAGAGTATAGTCATTCGTGAGTGGAGACTTCATGGTCATATACATGTTTTTGGAGGAGTTTCATGAAGTCTCCTTGTAGCCATATATATGGGCTAATGATGTTGTATATGTCATGTCGTGTTATATATTTGGCTCATTGATCCATAGAATATGATTATAGTAGTAATGTGTTTCATTGAAAACACATGTAAAATGATCATAAAGCGATTTACCTATATTGGCTCCCTTGTTGGGTCTTCTAGGGGATTGGAAGGTGATGCAAGAGCATGAGGCTTAAAGGAAAAAGGCTTCATTTTATTCCAAAAATCCAAAAACATTTTACAAGCAAAGGTGTGGGATCCTTTAGCTGTCAATTTACAAGTTTCCTAGGTAGGATTTAAGTTAGGATATAGGTATTGAATGATTTTGTAATTAATCCAAGTAGTTTAGACTTAGTTGAGATTCTCGAGGAGAATATCAAGCAGTTTAGGTATTTGTCTAGGATTAGATAGATTTGATCCATTGATTGAGGATTAGATTGTTGGATGTAAAGTATTTATGTAAGTTTTAAACTATTGTAAGAGGATTTGGCTGGATTTGAATTAGACTGTAAAAGAATTCAAATAACTCTATAACTCTATGTATTATTGCATAATTGGTCGATCCCGGAGGGCTAAATTCCTTTGAAATATATTTATATATTGTTAATGTTCAGGTAGACCTATAGAATTAGAATTCTATATGATTTGGGTTGATCGCATTTAAATTCCTCATTCATTGTGTATTAAGTTTAAATCGAATGTTTTCCAAAACATAGAGTTTTAGTTAACAAAACTCTAGATCCTTTAGAGCATAGCTAAACCTAGAAAAAGTGCTAAAATCATAGCAGAGTGAGGAAAAGTTTGATAAACTTGCGAGGAACCCCGAAGAAGCTTAGAACTGTTTGATCAAAAGAACCGTTAGATCTACAATAGTCACGTCTAAACAAGCATCGGAGTTAAACCGAGTAAGGTGGTATTCATAGGCAAAAGTTGTTTTCGTCACACGATTCCATTGAGAAGCTAATACGTAGCACAAATAAACTTATTTTCTGGTGTGACCTCAGCTTGATAAACATCAACAAGAATTCCACGTGATATTAGGCACCAACCATTTGATTAAGCGGCTCGATCAATGGCAGAGGATCACCCGACTAGTTTGTGAGGAGGGAAAGCGACAACCATTGGATTGAAGGAAGAGGATTAACGGTGGAGAACTCACACGATGAAGGTTGTAAGAAAGGTAGATGCGAGAATTTTATGAATGGTGTTGTTATTTTCCTTTCGGTTCCAGGTAAGTGAAGTTCTGCTAATTTTCAGGCAATTTTTGCATTTAAGCCGTTTTAGTAGAATATCCAAGTTTGGAGGCAGATGACTGAAACTGCAAGGGAAATAGAAGAAGAACTTCCACCTGCACTTGAAGAAATCATTTCAGGATTTGAATGATTATCCCTTACACCTACAACTAGACTGCCATTAGTGGTATTAGAGTAGATTACTGACACTGAACAGGATCTCAAGGAATAGAAAAAGAAATCCAACATGACCTTCCGAGTTGGAGGAAGAGGTGGTGGTCAAAGAAGAGGAAGACCAATTGGAAATGCTGAAGTGTTGGAAGCTATGAAACAGATGCAAGCTAGATTAGAGGCAGTGGAAATGGGAGGAGATGCAGATGCTTGAGATGTCAGTGAACCTAAAGTTGAAGCTACAGAAGAAGAGGAACCTATAGATGTAACTCCTAAAATGAGATTCTTTAAGTTAGTATTGAGATCCACATCTAAGCCTAGACTTGAAGTTTCAATTTATATAGGAATCTTAAGCCCTGAAGAATTGATAGACTAGATTAATGACATGGAGAAATTCTTTGACTTTGAAGAAACAGAAGAAGGAAAGAAGGTGAAGTTTGTTGTCACAAAATTGAAAGGACATGTAGCACTTTGGTGGGATGGAGTGTAGGCAGAAAGAAGAAGACTTGGTAAACAACCAATTAAGAATTGGAATAGAATGGTGGAAAAGCTAAAAAGTAAGTTTTTGCCGAGTGACTATCAGCAGAGATTATTTAGACAAATGTAGAATCTTAGACAGAGGTCTATGACAGTAAAGGAATACACAGAGGAATTCTACAAAGTGAGTATAAGAGCATGACAAATCCAAGATATAGATGAGAAGTTTGCAAGATATGTGTATGGTCTCAGAATGGAGATCCAGGATGAGATAAGTGTACTGTCTCCTAAAATAGTAGAAGAGGCTTATCAGATGGTATTGAAGGCTAAAGAAAAATTCATGAGGAAGCATTCTTCTAGAAATTGAGGTACTTTCCATGGAATGGGAAGTCAATGTGGAGAGGAAGGTCTACAACACCTAGAGATGGAGCTAGCAGCAACTCAAGTCATCATGAACACATAGGAGGTGATGCAAGTGGCAGAGGGAGTTTTCTAGAGGAAGAGGAGGTAGAGGCAAAGAAAGAGAAGTCATATGTTACAGATGTAACAAGATAGGACACAGAGCTTATGAATGCCCAGAAAACATAGGAATGAATCGAAGGAATGCAATTGTTGCTAAGACTGAAGAGGAAGCAACAAAGGTAATAGAAGAAGAAAATGTACCATAGAAAGGAGAGCCTTTGGTAGTTAACAAAGTTTTACTAAAGCCATCTAAGGAAATTATTGAACCAGCACAGAGAAAAACCGTGTTGAGGATTGTGTGCAAGGTTCAAGGAAGTGTTGTCAGATGATAATTGAGAGTGGTAGTACAGATAATTTGGTTTCCACAGAAGTGGTGGAGAAGTTGAAATTGAAAATAAAGAAACATCCAACACCTTACAAGGTGTCATGGATTCAAAAGGGATATCAGTTGATAGTGAATGAGCAATGTGAAGTGGAGTTGTAGTTGGGAAAATATAGAGACGAGATTTTGTGCGATGTGATGCCTATAGATGTGTGTCACATATTGTTGGGAAGACCTTGGCAGTATGATAGAGGAGCTATGCATGATGGAAAGAGGAACACATATAAATTTAGCAAAGATGGTGTCAATCATACATTGTTGCCTATGGAAGAGGAAGATGCATCAAGGAAACTTGATCCAAAGACCCTTTTCTTTAGTGGAAAGAAGTACTTGTAGTAGATTGAAGAAGATGAGGTAAGTTTTGCATTGGTTTTCAAACCCAAGGTAATAATAACTTCCACTAAAGTTTCTAATTTACCAATTGAAATTCAAGAAATGTTGGATAGTTATTGTGATATTATTGTAGATGATTTTCCTGATGAGTTACCACCCATTAGAAAAATCAGCCATCATATATATTTGATTCCAGGAGAAAATATACCTAATAAAGCAGCTTACATAATCACTCCCACAGATAATGAAGAAATTAGAAAACAAGTTCACGAACTGTTAGACAAGGGACTAATTAGAGAGAGTTTGAGTCCTTGTGTAGTGCCAATAATGTTGAACCCAAAGAAAGATGGAGGCTGGAGAATGTGCACTGGTTCAAGAGAAATCAATAAGATAACAATCAGGTATAGATTTCCTTTACTTAGAATTGAATATTTAATGGATTATTTGAATGGAGAAAAATATTTTACAAAGTTAGATTTAAAAAGTGGTTATCATCAAATCAGAATTGGAGAAGGGGATGAGTGGAAAGCTGCTTTTAAGACAAATGAAGGATTATATGAATGGATGGTAATGCCTTTTGGGTTGTCAAATGCTCCCAGTACATTTATGAGACTCATGAATGAAATTTTGAAAGAATTTATAGGTAAACTTGTAATAGTATATTTGGATGATATATTAGTTTACAGTAGATCAAAAGAGGAACATGTGAGACATTTGAATTATGTCTTATAGAGGCTACAACAAGAGAAGTTACTGTTAAATTTAAAAAAAATGTTAATTCATGAAGGAAGAATTGGTATATTTGGGTTTTGTTGTTTTTGCTGATGGGTTGAAGATGGATCCAGAGAAGACCAATACTGTCATGGAGTGGCCTTGACCAAAAAGTGTCTTTGAGGTAAGAAGTTTTCACAGTCTTCCTAGTTTTTATAGGAAATTCATAAGGAATTTTAGTAAGATTAATGCTTCAATTATTGACACAATAAAGAAGGACAGACTACCATTTAAATGGACTGTTGAAGCAGAAAAGAAATTCCATCTATTGAAGAGAAAGATTACTAAGAAGCATATTTTGATTTTTCCTGATTTTAATAAACCATTTCAAGTGAAGTGTGATGCCAGTGGAGAAGCCATTAGAGCTATTTTAAGTCAGAAGGACAGAACGATAGCGTATTTTAGTGAAAAGTTGAATGAGTCAAAGAAGAAGTATTCTTCTTATGACAAGGAGTTTTATGTAGTGGTGCATTCTTTGAAGAAGTGGAGATATTAATTGATGTCTAAGGAGTTCATACTGTATTCAAATAACCATGCATTACAGTACATTATGCAACAACCAAAGCTTAATCAGAAGCATGCAAAATGGGTAGAATACCTTCAAAGTTTTAATTTTGTGTTAAAACATATAACTGGTCAATCAAACAAAGTAGCAGATGCCTTAAGTAGAAAAAGCATTTTGGTGCAAGAAAGTCAAATTCAAGTCTTGGGGTTTGTTTTTCTTAAGGAGTTATATGAGATGGATCTAGATTTTAAAGATGCATTTGAAGCTTGTAGAAATCTTGTTTTGTTAGACAGAAGTAAGTGCCTGGATTATTTCCTGCAAGATAGACTGTTGTTGAAAAGAAAGAAAATGTGCATACCAAATTGTTCTATGAGAGAAAATTTGATCAAGGAAAAACATAGTGGTGGACTTGGAGGACATTTTGGTGCGGAAAAGACTTATGAGCAATTGAACCGGTTTTATTTCTGGCCAAAGATGAGAGCTGAAGTAGAAAAGTATGAGAAGAATTGTAAAGTCTGTCAGTATGCAAAGGGAAAGAGCCAAAACACAGGTTTGTATGTTCCATTACCTATTCTAGATAGGCCTTAGGATATGGTAAGTATGGACTTTGTTTTGGGTTTGCTAAAACGTCAAAGGGGACATGATTCAATTTATGTAGTATTTGAAAGATTTTAAAAACTGGCACATTTTATTCCATGTTATAAAACGACTGATGCTACTCATGTTGCTAACTTGTTTTTTAAAGAGATTGTAAGGTTGCATGGGTTACCTAAGAGCATTGTTTCAGGCAGAGATACCAGATTTGTTGGTCATTTGTGGAGGACCTTATGGAAGAAACTTGGTACTAAACTGAGTTTCAGCTCTGCTTATCATCCTCAGACTGATGGACATACTAAAATTGTCAATAGAAGCTTGGGTAATCTTCTGTGAAGTCTTACAGGTGAACATCCAAAACAATGGGATCAAGTATTAGCATAGGCTGAATATGCTTATAACGATTCTCCTAACAGGAATATATCGTAGAGTCCATTCCATATAGTTTATGGAATGCACCCAAGAGGAGTGTCAGAATTGAGAGATTTGGGTAAAGCTGAAATGAGGAGTGCTCTAGGAGAAGATTTTTCTTTAGAGATTCAAGCAGTACATGAACAGGTAAAACAACAGCTATAGGATAGCAACATAAGGTACAAGAATGAAGCAGATTTGAAGAAGAGAGAAGTAAATTTTGAGGTTGGGGAGTTAGTTTTGGCACATGTAAGGAAGGAAAGATTTCTAAAAAGGGAGTATAAAAAATTAAAATTTAAGAAAATTGGGCCATGCATAGTTTTAAGGAAATTTTCTGCAGATGCATATGAAATTGAATTACCCACTAGTATTGGAATATCTCCAATTTCAATGTTGTTGATTTGTACAGGTATGAAAAGGGATAGGTAGATGACACAACAGAAGTCAAAGAAGAACAAGAGGTGGATTGGGTAAAACAATTACCCATAGCAAAGGAATTGCAACCAGAGAAGATATTGGATAAGAGAGTGTTAAGAAAAAAGGGGACAAGAGTATTTTCAGTACTTGGTCAAGTGGGAAGATCAACCAATTGCTGATGCTACCTGGGTAATAGAAACCATACTATAGAAGTTGGGCCATTCTATAGAAGAGCTCATGGGCAGGGGCAATGAAGAATTTTTTCCTCGGGAGTCTGATTCAGGAGCACGAGGCTTAAAGACAAAAGGCTTTATTTTATTCCAAAAATCCAAGAACAGTTTACAAGCAAAGGAGTGATATCCTTTAGCTATCAATTTACAAGTTTTATAGATAGGATTTAAGCTAGGATATAGGTATTGAATTATTTTGTAATTAATCTAAGTAGTTTAGACTTAGTTGAGATTCTCGAGGAGAATATCAAACAGTTTAGGTATTTGTCTAGGATTAGATAGATTTGATCCATTGATTGAGGATAGGATTGTTGGATGTAAAGTATTTATGTAAGTTTTGAACTATTGTAAGAGGATTTGGCTAGATTTGAATTAGGTTGTAAAAGAATTGAAATACCTCTATATCTCTATGTATTATTTCCTAATCGGTCAATCCTAAAGCGTTAAATTCCTTCCAAATATCTCTACGTATTGTTAATGTTCAGGTTTGCCTGTAGAATTAGAATTCTATATGATTTGGGTTTACCATGTTTAAATTCCTCATTCATTGTGTGTTAAGTTTAAATCGAATATTTTTCAAATCACAGAGTTTTAGTTAGCAAAATTTTGGATCCTTTCGAGCATAGCTAAACCTGGCAAAAGTGCTAAAATCATAGTGGAGTGATGAAAAGTCTGATAAACTTGTGAGGAACCCCGAAGATGCTCAGAATCATTCGATCGACAGAACTGTTAGATATATAGTAGTCACGTGTAAACAAGCACTCGAGTTAAACCGAGGAGTAAGGCAGTCTTCATAGGCAAAAGTAGTTTTGGTGTGGGCTGAAGGAGGTAAGTGGTAATTTGGGATAGTCACGCGATTCTACTGGGAAGCCGATACGTAGCACGGAGAAACTTCTTTTCTCGTGTGCCCTTGGCTTGATAAACTTCGGCAGGAATTCCACGCGATATTAAGCGCCAACTGTTGGATGAAGCGGCTTGATCAATGATGGAGGATCACCAAGCTAGTTTGTGAGCGGGGAAAGTGACAACCATTGGATTGAAGGAATAGGATCGACGGTGGAGGACTCACATGATGGAGGCTATAAGAAAGGTGGATGCGAGAAGTTTATGAACGGTGGTGTTATTTTCCTTTTGGTTCCGGGGAAGTGAAGTTCTGTTAATTTTCGAGCAATTTTAGCATTTCGGCTATTTGAGTAGAATATCAAAGTTTTGAGGTGAATTATTGAAACTCCAAGGGAAATAGAAGAAGAAATTCGACCTGCGCTCGAAGAAATCGTTTCAGGATTTGAACGACTATCCCTTACACTTTCAACTAGACCACCAGAAGGAGAGTCACATAGTTATGTTATAGTCATGTATGGGTCTTGTTTCACTACTACAAGCATGCATTTACAATGTTATATGTCATTTATTCATGGTGATATGGAGTCTTGGTCTACATTGTGCTTCTTTCTTGTGGAAAGGAAACAATGATTACAGCGGAAGAAGTTCACTTTATGTTGGAGACCATTTTGGAGATGGCATGTGTTTAGGGGGATAATCTTATTTTCTCTTGTTTACTTTAGCCATCCATTGTTGGCATTATGGTACACTTATAGGTGTTTATGTTGTGCCTCATACTATGCTATAACTGTTTGGGTTCTTGACCTTATTACAGGGGAAAAAACGCTGATGATTGGACATTGATATTATTGTTGGATATATTCATTTAGAGATGGTTGGTTGCTATTATAGAAGTTTTTCTCCAACACATTATGCTACTGACATGTGTTTTCTTCAATGTAAATTATGGGTTGGTGCCTCATCTATATTTTTTTCATATTGTGATTAATGTTACTCATAGATGCTACATATTGTTGTCCATTATGATACTACTCATTGATTCTATATGTGGTTTCCTCATGTGCATATTGTTGTTGTAGCTAGAGATTGATTGGTTTGACATGTTTCTGAGAGGATAGTGCTTGATGATTGGTTTGTTATGTTGTTTGTTTGTTGCTAATGTGGAAAACTTGGTTATTTGTTTGATATGAATTACTATTCAACCATGTAGATATCAGAGGCTCCAATGCTTGGGTTTGTGTTATAACGCTCTTCCTATCGTATCAGAAGAACTTGACCGCTTAACAAATATTTCATTAAATTTGGACAAATTCTATTATAAGGACTTCAACAACAAACATAATTCATTAAATTTGGAATTATTCAGTGGATCTAGAATTTATAACTTTAACTAGATTATGTTTGAAAATCAATTAGTTCACTACTTTGAATGTAGCTATTCACCATTTCGTGCAATTAAATTATCATGATAAACCATATATAAAAGAAATTCTATAAAGTTGTAGAAGCAAATCGTTGAAGTCTAAATCTTGGACTCCTTATATTATTTCTTCTAATATTATTTATGGTTCTTGTTATAAAGTTGATTAATAATATTTAGTGACAATAATATTCTATATATTACTATTATTAACCAATTTAATATAATTTAATAAATTAAATTTTGCACTTCCTGTGCTGAGTTACAATTCTAGTACAAGGTTAGCACAATTTTAAAGTGTCCACAATTTTTTTTTAATGATAGAATTACACTAGTATGTATGTTACCATAACAATTTTAATTCCAGGTACTATTAGTAATTTTATTTGCATTGAGTATCATTTTTTTTTGTATAATATAGGAGGTTGATAACATCTTATAATCAACAATAAAAAAATATTACATAAGACTCATATTATTTTTAAGTTTATTATTTTAATAGTCAAAACTAACACAAGGACTTCATCAATATTAATTATTTTGTAAACTAGCATAGATCCATCTTATATCCATATTTACCAAGCACCAAGAGGGATCGATTCCAGAGTTAATATGGATCTAAATTGGTACTCTTACATTCCATAATGGATTCATCAAGCATTTAAACAAGATTCATCATAATAAATACCATGGGATTGTAAACCACCATTTGTAAATCCATCATATGAATAACTCAAACTTATCTTATCTTGAATTGCACATTTAATGGGGGCCTCCTCATATCATAGTAAAAATTGACATGTATAGGTGTAAATGCTTACACAGGGTCCTTTGATACAAGGTTGTATAAAACATCTTGATGTAATCATCATATTAACTTAATATAATATAAGATAAACATATTTTTAATAATGTCAAACCAATTAGTGACCATAAATAGGCCAAACATGAGACTGTTAGGAATAACAATATCAATACACAGTAGGGGTGTGAAAGAAATTCTTAAAAGGAATCAATTCAATCATATTATTATGCCTAACATCAAAACAAGATATTATAATTATTGATAATTGACCATATTTATTTGTCTAATTTTTGTGCCTAATTACTCTCACCCCCAAGTTTCCCATAGCCTAGGGTGGAGTTGTTGAGCAAAATATGATGATCTTGTGAGGATTGTAATGTAAGACTTGGCAGGGACTGCCTCCC
>APFE031698463.1:0-13045 GCA_000404065.3 Pinus taeda | reverse complement strand
TATTGAGGGAACCATGGTAATGACCCATGGTATTGTATGTATGAGGCCTATATAGAGGCTAAAGACTCCCCAGTGACAGTTGTCAAGGAATATTGTATGGACAAGCATATGGCTTGTGGAATGTTCTCCTTCCTTAAGGAGTGAATGTATGGTGTTGCCCTACCTTAAGGGTTTGATTAATAAAGTGAAGCGTTTCTATCTATTCAGATCTTGTTTTGTCTTATGTACATTTATATTTCTCATATATTTTCAGATCAGATCTATTACAAGTGGTATCCGAGCACTTTCTTGGGCAAAGTGGATTTTCTAATTTTTATTTTTTGTAGGAACTTTTTGGGGCAGCAAGTTTGTAGAACAGATCTGTATGTTTTGGTGCAAAATTTGTAGATTCTCATTGCAGATCTGGGTTATTTGCAAAAAAAATACCAAATTTGAAAAAAAATTCGGCTAAATCGGAGTCGGGATGAGGGAGATATCGCTGATTTAAAAATCAGCTGTGTTGCAGACATTTTTTAGGGCAGCGAGTTTGTAGATCAGATCTGTACATTCTGATGAAAAATTTTCAGAATCTAATTGTAGATATGGGTTCTTTGCAAAAAAAATAATCAATTTCAAAAAAAGAATCAATCGAATCGGTGATCCGGAGCTTGGGGGGGCCCTCAAGATCTAAAAGATTGAAATGGATCTTGGGGGGGAGGCCCCCAAGATCTGAAAAATTGAAATTTCCATAAGAAAAAGAGTAGAATGCTCAATAAACAAAACCACAAATATTTATTTTTATTAAAACAGATAATAACTATAAGGGCCACATTGTGGTGGACAATCTGTCCTTTTACAAAATGCGACTTGTTACTTATAGTATTTTTCAGTTACAATACCATAGGTCAATTCCATGGGTGAATGAATACCATGGGTGGATGTTACAATACCACGGTTCAATTCCATGGGTGAATGAATACCATGGGTGGATGTCACAATACCATGGGCAAATACCATGAGTAGATCAATACCATGGGTGGATAAATACCGTGGGTGGATGCCACTTAGAATACCATGGGTGGATGAATACCATGGGTTGATGCCACTTTCCATTCGGATCAATCGGAGTCTAGATGAGGGAGATATCGCTGATTTAAAATTAGCTCTGTTTTTTAGAAATTTTTGTGACAGCGGGATAGTTGCAGCGAGAATCTGAAATTCCAGTACCTAGATTGGGATTTCTATCACATGGGAAGATGCAGAATGGTTGTTCCATATCTGAAAATAGGTCATAATAGGGATTCTAAGCAATATTTACTGAATTGTGGCCATTTCAAATTTTCGTCAAGTAAGTGATTTTCATGGATTCTATCAAGGTTCTATATTTTATAGAAAAATATAATGGTCTTACTATTGAAGAATTTGTAGAAAAACAAAAGTCAATATGGGAAAAAAAGTGGAAAAGTTCATTATTGCTTAGTATGAAAGATGAGGCTGCCAAATGGTTTAGATCAGTTGAGAGAAAGAAGTTGTACAACCTTTCAGATGAAGAATTTGAAAAAGTCCTTTTAGCCAAATGGTCTCATGCTAGAAACCAGGAGAATGAGACATGTAAGGGGTTATTTTCTACTGGTATTTCTTTATTGCAAGTTCATGGATGTATTCAGAAGGAGAAGATCATTGTGTCTATAAATCCTAGCTGCAAGCATAATTTTATAATGCTAATTTGACAAAAAAATTGCAAGTTCCAGCAAAACACATTGAAAACACACAGGTTGATAATGAGGATGTTCAAGTTTATAAAGATTTGAAGCTTTCTATGGATAAGTATGTGTTTCATGGTGATTTTTATACTTCAGATATGGATAACATGGATGTGTTTTGGGATATCCTTGGATGCAATCTGTGGGTACTATCAATAGTAATGTGCAGAAGAAATTCATGGAACTCTGGAATAAAAAGAAGAAAATTACATTGCAGGATATTTCTATTAAGACCCAAGCATAGACTATGGAGGCAGAAGCACAAAGCTCTAATGACACTGACACATTAGATGATGAGCCTTTAATGGTTGATAACCAAACACAGACATCAAACCAGGTACCAGAAAAATAGGGAGAATCCAAGGAGGCTGAATCAGAAAATGCTACAGGTACTAATACATCAAATGAGGAATCCGTGGTTGAAGTAATATTGGAAGATAAGCAACAAAAGCAGGTGCCGCAACATGTACCAGGTACCAATCAGGCTCCATTAGGTGGTGAATTAAAGAAAGATACACTGTTGGTTAACACTTCAGCATATCACCACCCACATCACCCCACAAGAAAACAACCAGCACAATGGCAACAAATTAGCCACATGGACAACAACCCCCGCATGACAGATAAAGAGGGGCAATGATCCACCTACTACACATCAACATAGAAGAACCGCTAGGGTCAACTTCCATCTCAAGTGAGCGATGCACCAGCTAGATCGAGGGTTCACTTTTCTCTTGGATGGCTAGATGCACGTGCATGGTACTAGTGGACTACTCTTTTGAGTAGATCTTATTATTTGTGTTCTTCTTATGTTTTGGGGATGAAACATGTTTACGGTGGGTGGAATGTAGTATACCTAGGGGGGATAGTATGGGGTACAGAGGGAGGTACCCAAGGGAATAATGGAATAATGGAATGGGCCATAGTAATAAATAAATTGGTTAACCCGCATCATGTAAGGGACCACAAGTAGTTAGCAATACTGTAACAAGCCCATTGTATTAGATAGATGCTATTGAGGGAACCATGGTATTGTATGTATGAGGCCTATATAGAAGCTAGAGACTCCCCAGTGAGAGATGTCAAGGATTATTGTATGGACAAGCATATGGCTTGTGGAGTGTTCTCCTTAAGGAGTGAATGTATGGTGTTGCCCTACCTTAAGGGTTTGATTAATAAAGTGAAGCATTTCTATCTATTCAGATCTTGTTATTGTCTTGGGTATATTTATATTTCTCATATATTTTCAGATCAGATCTATTACAGTGACTCTATTTCCTTTTGCCATGATGAATGCCCAAGCACATCATATGATCTTTTGGTTTCTCATGAAGATTTTAATTTAGATCTAGAACCTGGTTCAATCAAAGAAGATGTTCATATCGAAACTTCCTCTTCACCTCACTATCCCTTGTGTCTTACCATTTTCAACACATCTTCTTGTGATGAAGATACTGCATGCTCTTCAGTTTCTTCATCTGATGAGTTATCCCCTTGATTGACATAAGGTGGTGAGGTTGTCCATGATGAAATTGAAAACAATCAAATCATAAAGTACCCTTCCCATCCCTCGTCATCTCTTATCCTGCATGAAGAAAACTCCTCAAATCATCTTGCTCATGAGATCTCACTGATTCATTTATCTTTGAATTTGTGATCAAAAGAACCTCTCCAATTGAGAAATCTGGTTGTTGAAATTGAAAAATCTAGTAAAATCTATGACAGAGATGGGTGCTATCCAATGATAAGTGGTATCACTAAAACCAACAATAACAATTATCCTCAAGCCATGCATGATCTATTTCAAGCTTCAAATATGTGATTCTACAATCCTAGGAAGTTTTGGGACTTGCTAGGGAGTCGAATCACTTCAACTTTTGTTGATGGTTATTTTAGGATCTCGCAACTCTGGTAAGCCCCCCGAACTAAATCAGATCTGATTTCTCTCGCACAATCCGTCTATATGCATGGTTTCACTCAATGTGAATTTCCATATGAAAATGTTTGGTATTCTAGGTGTGACCTTTCTAATTTTCAAGATTTTACTTCTGACCCAATTCAAGAATTTTCTATAGTTCATTCATCATCATGCAAATCTCTCGCATCAAATTCGGGTTGGAAATGTGCATCTCTCATAGAATCATGGAATTGTAAAGTTGATAATTTTAAGGACTATCTTTTCTCAAAGGAATCATGTTTATCGAATTTCTCCCTGAATGGTCAGCTCTTGGGTCTCCTTGTGAAATCTAAATTGCAAATCTATCCTCCCATCACACCAATAACCTTCTTGAGTGATAATGAATGCAGAAGATATCACATGAATCAAGTTCTTCTTCGTTCACCATGTCCCAATTGATTTGATGCATTTGTGGTGTTAACATCCTTTTTAAACTCTTTTGATGACTACGATGCTTTTTCAATTTGTCCCCAGTTGCAAGAAGGTGGTCTGTCATATTTGGCTCACAAGGAACTTGGTTCGATTGTTCAGATCATTTGCAAGATTGTTCAAATTGTTTTTTCTTCATTTTTTGCAAATTGGGAATATAATACTTCAATTAGCTCATCTGATCATTTCTCTGTCTTTGGTGACTGTCATTCAGCTTATCATTTTCCCATCAACACATCCAATGATAGTTGTTTCACACCCCTTGATCTTCATTGTTCAACATATCTCTCTCTCTTCATATTTTTTGTCAATAAGGCGAGGCACTTCAACCTTTGCTAATGGTTATGATAGGTCCTCACTATCTTGGCATGATTGTTGCGTATGATCAGATCTATTTTCCCTCATAATATTTCCATCGTTATCCTGTTTCTCTCATCGAAAATTCACCTTTTTCAAGATTTCAAAGTTCTCAAGAGGGCCATCATGAATTTTATGATCCAATCATTGAATGGCTAGAAAAATCTTACTTGGAAAGCATGTAGTAAACAAGTTTCAATCTTTTCTCTCGCTTTCTAAGGATCTCAATGTAGATGAAGACACATCCACAAGAAGCTTTCGAGGTTTGTTGAAAAATGGTATTCATCGAAAAGGTAGTCACATGGATTAGATGAAAGTATTGGTTGTGACACACATTTATGCCCACAGGCAATAACTTCCTTTTCTTAAGAAAGTTTTTCAAGTTTTTATCTTTTCCATTGCATAGTGCTTTATATCCATTTTAATTGTTCATATCTCTATGGATGCAGGTTAAGAACAATTATGTTGGATTCACTGGAAATTTCATTACACGTGACTTGACCCTTTAATTTTTAGGTTAGGAGTAGTATTAGTTTTACCCTAGCTTTCCCTCTCTTGCACCCATTTTGTTCTCATTCCTTGTAGTCTGTCCTTGTTTCATTATTCTGGTACTACACCATGTTTGCTTTAGCCATTTTGTTCTCTTATCTTCTAGTTTTGTTTCTTGGTTCTTTGTTTTTTTCTTTTTGTCTTACTTTCTTTCTTGTTGAGTTTTTCATTTTGTTTTCATTATGCGACTAAGCGTTGTGCCTGGCCCTGTTCAGGTTCTTAGTATTTGTGTGGCCAAACTATGAAGAGTCTTGTGACACTTTAGCATTTGGCTAGCCATCTGTCCATCTTCCTTGTGTTGGTTACATCTTTTGGCCAATGAAGTTCCGATGGAAAATATGATCCATCAGTGAGGATAATTTTGGTCCAACCATGAACCCATGTCTAGTCTGGAAACCTCATGCCTATACTTGGTTTTTTCTTCTTTGGTGTTCTCAATCTTATCCAATTTGTAGAAACAAAGAAGGGGGGAAATATAAACGAGCAAACCGAAATTAAAGGTCTCTATATGCTTCTCTGAAGTAACAACCTCTTCTGCTCTTAATAAGTCGGGATCTCTTTCGCCCCAAAATAAATAAATAAAGGCGAAAGAAGAGAAAGGTTTCCTGCGCAGAGAGGTGAAGAAAGAAACTCCATCGGGGTACTTTCCAGGCTCGCTAGAAGTGGAGCAATGTTTGTGTTCCTGCATGACTACATCGGGGTGTTGTCTAGGCCCGCTAGTAGCGGAGCAACACCAGAGATGAAAACTTATACTATGAAAATATTAAGCTCGCAAGCTACACTACCCTTCCCAACTTGAAACATTGTGATTATGCTGAATATTATGTTGTGTTCGACTAAGAAGGTATAGAGGGAACCATGGTTGTTCATGGGGTAAGTGAGAAGGCCAAGGTAATGTGCACGATGAATCAATACTCCATGAAGAACCAAGGCCTTGCACAAAAGGCATTAACCAAAATAGAGAAGTTGGATTCTACCAGTGTGTTGCCAACTGTTGAAGCGGTTGCAACACCCTCCAAAATTTTGGCGTACACTCAAATTTCGGAGCCTAATGTGTATCTTGTGATTGATCATTCCTTATTCACTTATTAGTAAGCTAATGATTTTAAGCTCCCTTCTTCGATCTCAAGATTCGTTCATGCTTTTATCTTTATATAGAAGTGTCATCTTCGGGAATGGGAGTTATTATTTTTCATACAAAGGGAAGTTTTGGTTTGCTTCAAGGGGCAATATTTGTGAAAATGAGATGTTCTTATCATATAGACATGTTTCATACTCATTTCCAAAGTTTCAAGCACTATTACACAAATTTCGTTATTATCCTCACAAAGTCTATCACCGGAGCCACACTTATCGTAAGCTACCACAAAGGTTTTTGCATTAATTGAAGTATGTTTTCATATATTCTAGATGATCTTTGTTGTATCACTAAGTGTCCAAGTGTGTGGTCACAGTCAAGTTCTACCACTATTCACATCGGTATCACTGATCCCACACTTAGCCAAATTTCAAAGGATTCCTAGCAACCTATCCTCATACAACGTTCCTAAACTATGCACTTCACATCTGTAACCCTCAATATTTTTCCTTGTCTGTTGGAACCATGCAATGCACAGAAATCCCAACATCTATTGGCATCCAAAAATGCATAGAGGCTACCTCTAGTGACCTTCCCTTAGCCAAAGCTCACTTCCCTCAAGAATTGCACAGATTTGTCCTCGAGGCCTCATCTTGCAACTTCCACTGCCTGCTTGAACTATGCAATTCTGTCCCTTAGTGGACACTGCACATCTTTTTCCCCCAGTGGGAACTGCGCAGTCTTATCCCTAATTCAACCCCAGTCACTAAGCCTTCTCCCCCCTAGCCTACTACCAGTTCTAGCTCAGTCAGTGGATTATCATGCAGCATATTAGACTAGGGGTTTATCAGACTGATGTCGTCATGTCATGAGTGGATTACAGATACATGAATCCTACCAAGATATTGCAAGATGATTAAGAAGGATATGAAGAAGGAGGACATGCTAGATGATACTTAAGGATTTGAGGAGAAAAGATAGTTATCAAATAAGAAGACCAAGTAACCTGGGGTATGATAGATGATCAGGACTACATGAAGACTCCATCTGATTCATAACCCTTTGGAGGGTAGGTACGAAAATCAAAGCACATCTTTCATGAAGTTGAAATACACCTCTTATTGTAGCATGAAGGATTGCTTATCATTTTCATATCATTATGTCTTCAATGAAATGTATGGTTGCAAACACTCAAAGGCATTCCACGTGTTTACTCTAAGTGTTTTTCTCCCTTTCGCTTATTGGATCAACTGTCATCTTTTGGCATGTTTGACCATTATGTCATGTTTGCGAATCTTTTCTGGTGGTTTTGAAGGTTGACCTCTGTGTATATGAGTTTTCCTAACCATGAAAACATCTATCACACTCATGCACAAAGTCTTGAACATTGTCACACAAGTGTTGTCACGGTCGTCCTGAAGTCTATCTTAAGTGTCACACTTGTCTCTTCTTTTCACGAGACAATCACATAGGGGGTAACACTTTTCTTGTTGTTCAAATGGTCTATATTGTCATTTCGTCGAAGTATGCTAAGTGTGTGGTCACATTTCAAGTTCATCACAAGTAAATATCCCTCCTGCACTTAGCCATTTTCGAAAAATCTTCCTGACCAGGAAACTCAACTTCACCAGGCCTTATCTGAGCTACACAGTGTGCAGTATAAACCCTCATTGATGTGACCCTTCTGCTTGGAACTACGCAGTGCGTAGTCACTGTCCTTCAGGGTTGTTTCTCTATGCAATTCCTGAGTCCAATTAGCATTTCTTGACCCCCAAAATTGTGCAGTTGTGCCTCCCAGTCTACCAGGAACTGTGCACTTCGTACTTTCAAACCTCAAGCTTTTCCATTTCCTATTGGAACTTCGCAATTTGTAGAGATCCCAACCTCCCTTGGCCTCCAGAACTACGCAGATGTGTCCTCTAGTGACCCTCCCTCAGCTAGAGCTCACTATCATTAAGAACTGCACATATTGGTCCTCCGGGCCTCTCTTTTGACTAGTCCTCCTTGCCTCTGGAAACTGCGCAAATCTATCTCCCAAGGTCTCATCTTTCATTATCCACTGTCTTCCTGAACTGCACAATCCTAATTCCCAGTGGCCACTGCGCAATTTTTCTCCACAGTGAGGACTATTCTTAAAATTTCCTCGATCAAGCCTGAGTTGCGTTTTGTGTAGTCTGAGTGACCAAGCTATCTCCCTGCCAACTGGAACTACGCAATGCGTAGTCACTGAGACCTGCCACCCAGCCTGTGACTTTTCCAAGCTCAGTTCATGGATAACAATGCACTATCATATAGTAGGGAGTTTTCATATTTATGTCGTCCTATCATGAGTGAATTTCAGGAACATGTACGCTATCTAGTCATGGCGAGATGATGAAGAAGGAGAAGAAGGAGGGAATCATGCATAAAGACTCATTTGTAGTTGAATAGACGAGGTGACCTACCAAGAGTAGCCAAAGGAAAACAAGTTTGCAACCACCTTCCAAAGCCGAAGACCATTGAAGACCCTGCATCATCATGGTATGCAAAGGAGAAGAGAAAGCATATCCAAGAACACATCTATCACTCAAAAACAATAGTGTCTTGATATTTCCACACCATCAAGTTAGTCCATGTCAGCAGTGTCGTGTTAAGTCATGTCACAAGTTGTCATATGCCACATCACTATTGTGGGCCATGTATATTGTGGGTCAAATGTATTTTAAAGTGAAAGTCCAATGGACACACAACAATATGAAGAGTCATGTAAATTGAAAAGTCATAGGAAGTTGAACTGTCATGAGGGTAGTCAAAGAGTCATAAGGGGGAAGCATCACCATTGGTTATATATACCCCCTCATTGTATGAGAAAAGGACTTTTCACCTTGGCTCCTCCCACAAGGCATTAGAGAAATCAACTAGTTCTTTGAGGATCAAGGAGTGGCTCAAATGCCCCACTACTCGAGCTAGTGACGTACAATGTAAATATGTGTCTTGGAAATTTTTCTTAATTACATAAGCCTTTTAAGGCCAACACAGTCTTCATGCATGACTTATGAATGTAAGACTATTATGTGAATGTTTGTATTTCATGTTTTCTTTCACATGTACTAATATAGTTGAACTATTTCGGTTATTTTAGTGCTTACCTTGTTGGGAATGAGTTGTAATGGTTGTTAATGTTTTATCATCCTTGTGGACTATTCTGCAGGATACTAGACAGACTTTTCCTTGCTTATCAGTTATAACGACCATCATATCCATTGTGGACTATTCCCCTTGATGTTAAATGTATCTTCCTTTGTTAATTGGTTGTAATGACTGTCACATCCACTGTGGACTATTCCACTGGATGCTAGACAGATCCTTCTAGTTCATGTGTCTCTCTTCCTAGGTGGTACTATTACCTCTCACATAGAGGCTCACTTTTATCCCCCCTTTTGCAATAAGAGAACCTAGACATAGTTGCACTGCACACTCACCAGGCACACTGAACTTTTTTTTCAAAGATACCATTACATCACTCTCCTATGTTGACAACTAGAGCCAAGGTAAATCTTTAAAGATTTGGCAACCGAGCCTTTATACCAGATGGGACTCCTACACCAAATGGTGTGAATTCTAATTGGGACTTCATATCAAGGAAATCCTTTTGGTTGACATATTTCCAGCACTGTCAACACATTCCTTACCTAGGACCACTTATCCTTAGGAAATAATTTCCATGGACTTTGTGGGAGGTTTACCAAAAGACATGAAGGAACATGAGTACCCGTTTGTGGTAGTTGATAGGTTTAGTAAGATGTGCATTTTCATGCCCTATAAGAAGACCATTAATCAAAAAGAAGAAACAACACTTTTC
This sequence comes from Pinus taeda, assembly GCA_000404065.3. Classification (NCBI taxonomy): domain Eukaryota; kingdom Viridiplantae; phylum Streptophyta; class Pinopsida; order Pinales; family Pinaceae; genus Pinus; species Pinus taeda. Next base: position 3,092 of record APFE031698463.1, on the reverse strand, counting down.
TTTGGACATGTCTAGATACACTTTGGAATACTAGGAACATAATTTTAGATAGGGAACAAGATTTCTTAGTATATTTTGGACAATATTGTAGGAGAATATGGACACAAAGTTGAAGAGACCTACAACATTACAACCATTAACAAATGGGAAAACATGAGTAGTAAAAAAGACTTTGGTTCAGGTTTTGATGGGTTACAATTATAAGCATTCAAAGATTTTGGATGAAAATATGGTATATATACAACATACTTTTAACAAATTAGTCCACACTTCCACTAGTAAGTCCCAATTTAAAACATGTTTTATATATTTTCCACCTTGCACTTTGGATATTACATATGGAAAATAAAGAGGGGTGAGGGAGGATCTCATAGTGGACACTTTAAGATAGAGATATTTGTTGAGAAGATGAGGAAGATCCATATGTATGTACAAGAGAAACTTAAGAAGTAGTAGGAAAGTACAAGTCCAGGCATGATCAACACAAAAGGGGAAGTTATTCTAGGTGGGAAGCATAGTAAAGTTACAATTGAACAAGGAGAGGCTATAGGGTCCTAGTAAGAAAATTGAGGTTCTGGGATATGGACCCTTCAAGATAGTAGAAGGGGTGGGAGATAACTCTTTTAGATTCAATCTACCCTCATATATGTGCATTTACTAAGTGGTGAATGTGAAAAAAATGAAACTCTATGAGACTTTAATGATAGATTAGGAAGAGGTATAGGTTCTACCTTTTATAGAGGATCTAGCATTAGATGCTTAGGAAAAGTTGATAAACAAAAAAAAATTTCAAAAAAAGTCTAGAACTACAAGGCAAGGGTAGCATGACCTTGGTAGAAAGGGTTGAAAGGACAACTTCTAGACAAGGCTAAATGGCACTCTAGGGAGAAGCTAGAGGAAAAATTTCCTCACTTCATCTAGTAAAATCTTTTTGGGACAAAAATCCTCCCAAAATGGGGAGGTATGGTCTAGAATGGATTATTATATTTTTTTTCATCCATTCAAATGATTTCATAGGGGAAAGAAGAGAAATAATCTTAAAGAAATAATTTTAGCGGCGGGACCCAATTTGGAGAATTAGGGTCATAAATTGTCCAAGGTTAAATTGAGGCCTTAAATGATGTGTTTTATTGGTAAATCCTTTTTGTTAAGCATTGCAACCCATGGAACTATTCTACATTCAAATACCTTTCCAATGATACAAGAATCACGTCAATAAGATTTTGGATGCAAAAGCTATGCCTACCGAAATTTAGCCTATTATTATTGACCACTGTAATTGCAGAGGATGCCATGCCAGCCCTTGTTATTCATGGAAAAGGGGCTAGCCATGTGGACCCCATGACGAGTACTATAGAATGATTGAGTTTTAATTGATATTAAAGGTTAAATGGGTTAAATTTATCCCCTAGATAGCTATCAGGTTGTGATTTAATTGTGCCATTAGGAGGAAAAGGGGTTCGATTCTATTCTAGTGCATTTTGTTCCATATTAGAGAGTAATAACTAAGAGTGGATAGATAAAGGAAATAACAAATAGCGTTTGTGTTATGTTGCAGCCCACAGAACACATGTCTCACTCCTTTGTATTTGCACCATTTCCATTCAGAGAAAAATAAAGCAAAGCAATCTCATTTTCTAGCTATGTTTTCTCTTGAAAGGGTTTCTCAGGTCATATCTTGCTCTTATTGTGGGCTGTGAGTGGTTTTTTATTTTTTTCATTTTATATATTTCATGCATAAGTAGAAAACTAATAACTTAATAAATCTAGAAATCTAAGGAAAATAAACCCTCATAGCATAGATTTTGGGTTTCAATATATTTTATAGGATATTTTGTGAAGAGATATCTAATGGAATATCCACAATAGTATGGAACATTGTCCTAGAGGAGTCTCTTCATTAAACTTTTCTCTATATCTCCTATAAGAAGTAGTTTCCTCCTTCCTTATGTATTTTTATTCTCTATGATTTCCTATGCCCAGTGTTGGGTGACATGCTATTATTTGTTCACATATATTAGTATAATATATAGATATATGATAATATTAATTTATATATATAAAAACTTGTTAACTATATATATATGATTATAGATATTAGTTATATTAGTTATATTTATATGTTGTTTTTAATTATAAATTAGTTAATGAGTAGTAATAGAACTAATATTATAATATATATAGTTAATTAAATTTATATATTAATAGTTAATAGATACTAGATCTTGGACTTTTGTGATCTATATTGATAATGTGACTGTCTTTCAGATTAATCACATCATGAAGTTTTGGTGGACGTTCTGAACCATATAATGTGGTTCATCCTCAAGACAAAGGTGAAAAATCAATCTAACCAAATGTTTAAATCACAGAGATGCATCTGGGTCCAAAGTTAGCCATTATGAATTAGTTAGGATAAACTGTTAGGAATTAATTGCTAGGAATTAGCAAAAAATAGAATTTTATTATTTATTTATTTATGTTTAGATATTAAATTAATATAAAATCAAATCAATTAATTAAAATAGAATAAATTAATATTTAATTGAAGGATAAGAATTAGCCATTGGGGGAACTAGTTGCTTGTTAGGAAATAGTCGTTGGGAATTATTAATTATTTATTTTATTTCTTAGTAAAATTAAATATTCAACTATCGGAGAATAATTAAGAAAGACAATCTCATAGTTAATAGATAGTCATTAATATATTATGATTTTTTATAAACACATATTATCAATTTAAGTTAATTAGCTTTAACTATTTTTTGAATTAAGGCTTTTGTGATCCATAATGAACTAAGAAAAGTCTTTCAGTAGAAATCACATAAGAGAAATTTTTGGCCGACCCGTTTCGAAACAACAAGTGTGGTTCATCATCAGGACTAGATGAAGAAGAAGACCATGGCAAAGGCTTAAATAGAGAGCAATGTAGAGACCATAATTTCAAGTAACGACTATATTTGAATAATAACATTTAAATTGTGATATTAATTTATTGATATATTAAAAACAAATATTATTAATTAACGACTATATTAAACAACGAGTTTTTGAAAAATAGTATTTAAATTATGATATTAATTTATTAAAAA
>APFE031698460.1:12194-65906 GCA_000404065.3 Pinus taeda | reverse complement strand
ATGCTTGTAACAGTTTACTTCTTTTCTATATTCCACAGATTAGCAATCACATATATATAAAGTAAAGTGCAGATAGAACATTAAACGATCGACAGAAAACAAGCCAAGACAAGAGATACAAGATGTGGTGGCTAGCCAAGGACAAACCCCACAATGTGTGGGGAAACCCTTTGATCAAATCTTCTTTTATCTTCAATAATTCAGCAGAGAGAAATAGTACACTAAATCTGATTCATATCAGCGGTAGCAAACCCTAGATCCGCAGCATCAGCATTAGCGGCTTCATTATCAAACTAGGGCAGACGATATCTCACAAACCGACCGTCGGATTGACTTCATTCCACCACCAAAAGTTTCGGCTTCCAGAGGAGGTTCAGATGTATCTACAACGCAGTTCCAAAGAGGAGATCTTCTAGGCCTCGCAAGTCAATCTTTACTTCTGCAGTTGCAGCGTCAGTTTCAGCAGTTTCCGGCTTCAAACTAGGGCAGTCGATATCTTGCAAACCGTTCATCGGATTGACTTCATTCCACCACTAAAAGTTGCGACTTTCAGAGGAGGTTCAGATGAACCTACAACACAGTTCCAAAGAGGAGATCTTCTAGGCCTCGCAAGTCAATCTTTACTTTTGCAGTTGCAGCGTCAGTTTCAACAGTTTCCGGCTTCAAACTAGGGCAGTTGATACCTTGCAAACCGTTCATCGGGACTTCATTCCACCACCAAAAGTTGCGGCTTTCAGAGGAGGTTCAGATGAACCTAGTGCGCAGTTCCAAAGAGGAGATCTTCTAGGCCTCGCAAGTCAATCTTTACTTCTGCAGTTGCAGCTTCAAATTCAGCAGCTTCTGGCTTCACATGTGTGAGAGAGAGAGACCCATTTCAGTGCAGTAGAGAAGAGACTCATATCTGTGCAGTAGAGAGAGAGAGATGTGATGAGATGAGTGATTCCAAATGAGGAAAGTCCTCTTATATTTATACACAACGTTGTTGGGTGAATAGATGCGACTGTTGGGCTTCTGAGCCTACATGAGTTGTAGGTCGCTTGAAATAATTCCATAATCAAAATAAATTCATATCTCCATGAATATTTATCGGAATCGGATGATCTTTATATCAATCCTACACCTCTTGACGAGAGGAATTTAATAAAAATATTATCAGCCATGAATAAGATGACCCACATGAAGTTTTGCCCTGGTTTCCAATTTTAACATCAGTCGATTCTGTGTTTTGTTTACACAGAATGCACCAATGAGGTCCATAAATGGATCTGTGAGTGAGAGAGTCCCCTGGGGAACTTTGTTACAGAGAATGCACCAGAAGAAGAGTTTGGTTCGGGGAGGGGATTTCAGTTTCCATATGATCTGCGACCAGCTTTGCATGTGTAAAGGTTTTTTGTTTTGTAGCAGACTCAGATAACCATCCTTTGGTGAGTAGATTCTGGATTCTGCCATGCACCACATGAGTTCATCCGGTCCTTCCTTAATACGGATGTGTGACTCTATCAATGCGAAAGTATAGTTGTTCCAAGAATGATGCCATTGAGGTGGAAGCTGAGCTGCTGATTTCCATGCTTGTGCGAAAATAGTGGAATTGTCCTGATCTGTGATTTGAGCAATCACCCTGATATCTTGTTGGTTTAAGTGTAGGATGAGCTCTCTTGGGAGTTGGCCTAATATATTCTAATCTTATCCCTTAATTAAATATAATAATTTTTGAATCCATTAAATTTCATTCAGTCTAATCAATACTAAATTAATATATGTTTCTGACTTATTATTCCCGTTTCATAACAAACTAATTTAATTTGAAATATTTGATTATTTGACCTTTTATTTTAACCTTTTAACCATTTAATATCATTTTCCGCAATTTGACCTTTCAATTTAATTCATTCTACCTCTTCTATTTGATAATATTTTTCACCCTTTCTTTCATTTTAGTCAATATTAGTTATTTATTATTTAATCAATGGTCACATCGTTTTCACTTACCACAATGGTTATATTCTTACTCCATTCTCTATTTAACTTGGACTAGAACTCTTCACATCATCTGAAAAGCTGTGTGTCCCTGAAGATGGGTGAAGTGTTTACCCGAAACGTCAGGCATATCAATGAACACAACACAGTTTACCAGAAGTTTTCGTCTACATCAAGTTATGGACTGAAAATATTCATGCTGAGAATCTTGAAAATTGTTAAGTTTACTGGATTTTGAGTGGGATCTAAAATTATACTTTCTCCATATGAAATCCAATGAGGTTGGAATCAACACTCTCAAACATCCTGAAGCAACTAATGACAGTTATAAATTTTTAAGTAAGAGGGCTCCTTTTACTTTAAGAATCTGATATTACCATTATTACATAGCATTAGTAGGGTCCCAGGATTGAATATTAGTTTGCATGACCCTAAAATTATATTTTATTTTTTTTTGTTTCTGTATTTTATTTTATTTTATTTATTATTATTATTTTTAATTTTGCGTTTCAAGTCCTTATCACATTGTATGGAACTAGCTGTTTAGTATAGAAATCCAACAGTTTAGTACTAAATTGGGCTTTCCCAGTTTCTGTGCCACTAGTTAGGGACCAGTTAGGGTCTCAAAAAAGTCGGACTGTCTGGTTCTGGTCCAGTTCTGATAATACTGGGTTGCATTAACAGTTGAAATCAATGTTATCAGAACTAGATGAGTCATCAAACCGGCCAACACCAAAATGTGAACTAGATTGGAATCAGAAAAAAAACTGGCCAAAAAAACCGATCGACCAAAAAATGCATAAAATATCAAGGAAAAACCATATATATTTATGTGCATCCATATGAATCCAAACCATTTTACACAAAGTTGCGAATTTTCTCATATATATAGCAATGTGTGCATATAACCAAAATAGCACCAAGTGCAATCCATCTTTGAACAAAAAATACATCAACAAAGAAGCTCTAAATGGCCTCTAGAATCTAAAAAAAAATCATGCTGCAAAAAATAATTGCATATCATCAAAATCCTGTCTATATTGGGATCTTCATCTTCATATCACCCTCTAAGCATTAAAATAAGATAGAAAAAGCTTAACATGCCAAATCAGTGATTTTGCTTGAGTGAAGGGTACGTTTTTACTAGGGTCATGACAGTGGAGCTAAACCAGCAATGCCATCAATGTCGAGGTACACTATTTGCAACACTGCAAACTGTGAAATCCTGTAAACTGTTAAGTCTGCTGAATTTTGAATGGGATCTAAAATTCTACATCCTCCATATTAAATCCAATGAGGTTGGAACCACTCTCAAACATCCTAAAACAATTAATGGTATAGTTGAAATTTTAAGTAATAGGATGAAAATGAAAGAGAAAGCAGACATTCTTAACATTACCATTAATTACTAGGATGAGTGAATTGGAGGGACGGGGTTCTCTTGAAATAGCATTAGTAAGGTCTTAGGGTTAGGTATTGTGCTTGCAATGACCTATTATTATTTTTCTAAAATCAGGTTTCAGTGGTCCCTAGCTGCAGCATACAACACTGTACCGAACTGGTGGGTTTGGTGCTTCAAGGCTGGTTCATTATGGAACTGGCCAAAAACGCTTCAAAGCACCTGGTCAGACTGGTTTTGCCTCCAAACACTGGTTCTGATAACATTGATTGAAACTGAAACATGAATGTGGCAGATGAAAGTAAATTTGCATAAAGACAATCTGATAATGGATGTGCTTATAAGTCTTGCTGCCATATGAAGATGGGTTGGCTGTACCTAGTATACAGCATATACAGCATAAACAGCATATGTTACAGTATATGCTGATATTAGGGAATGTGGAATTTCTATTGTACCTTAGCATCCAAGTGCACATGAGAAATTGCCTCAAATAATCTTATCAAAGTTTCGGTTGCCTCACTGTAATTATGTGTGCAACTGACTATCAATTGTTGCATCACCTTTCTGTAATTCTATATATGCATCAACTAGGACATTTCTGGCTTCAGGTCAAGCTGTACTATATTCAAGCATAATCCTCAATTAGCGCATTAAGCAATTTATTGTTAAAAAGCACTGCCAGGGATTCCTGCAAATATGCTGAGAATGCTAAACGTTCTTTTGGAAGACCATTTCAGGATGGGACAGAAAGACATACGCAATGTGTTGTTGAATTTGGGCAATAGTAAAAGATGGAGACAATTGTTCTTCATGCTTTTGCTGATTCTAATAATATGACCTTCGAATGTTGAACGACCATTTCAGGATGGGACAGAATGACAACCATGCACAATGTATTGTTGAATTTGGGCAATAGTAAAAGATGGAGACAATTGTTCTTCATGCTTTTGCTGACTCTAATAATATGACCTTCGAATGTTGATATGTCTTCTCATCTGGCTCATCTATCATGATGTAAACTAGGTCAAACCTAGAAAGAGTCGTAGGAGGAAGCGCTACCTTGTACTAAACCAAACAGTATAGTGAGAAAGACCAAATTAGCATGTTGCAAATGGCAATCAAGTTCGAATCAATATGATTTTGCTTTAAAGTAACTTGCAGACATTACTTTTAGCACTTTTGATTTGTCACGATGCCCCACTAGGAGGATGTTAAATTTTGAATACCAGCCAGATTTATTCTCATGGCAATTAATTTGATCCCCAACAATTTATTTATTTACTAAAGTAAACACTGAATTACCAAAAATTAAAATCAATGGTATTTTTAACTTCTACAAATAAATATATGCAGCAGAATTTAAATCAGAGAGATCAATCGCACATTGCAAAATAATTCGCCCACATCCGGAACCTGTAACTCGGCTCCCACAGAATGAATTCGGCCTCTAGGAAATCAGCCTCCGGAAGAAATCAGCCTGGAGAAATCGGCCCAAATAATCAGCTAGCAAAATTGCCTTGCGCCCCCCTTGCGTGCCACTACTGCGCACTAGGGAAAACTTGGCCCTCCAGCAATTCAGCTTCCTTCAGGGCAAATTGATCTCCCTCCAGCAACTCGGCCCTGCAATCTCCTCCTCTTGGGTTCTTGGATTCACCCTCCGCACTCTTGGTCCACTGAGCCACTTGCACTTAGGGAAAATTGCTCTCTTCATGATGACTTGCTCACTTGAGTTCTGTGTGTTTTCACCTTTTCACTAGGTTTTCTTTATAATCTTCATTAAGCCCAAATCCCTAACCTTAATCTCCCTTTTAGAACATCTAAGAGATCAACAATTGAGATTATTTCTAAGTCACTTAAATAATTAAATTATTTATCTTTAGAAAATGACTTAATAGTTCACAATAATTAATTGACTTTAATTATTGTACTTTTCCTAATTTAAACTTAATTTAAACTTGGGAAAGATGACATAAATCAATTACTTCCCCAAGAAAGCACTTAGAAGAGGCAATAAATCATATTCCACATGCTAAGACACCAAAAGTATACAGAAGACCTTTTGAAGCTACCAATAGCTTCAACAATTTGCAAGCACTAATAATTCACCCACACAATTCTCCGTTATCTATTAATTTGGAAAATCTGGGTTTTTCGACACACAAAGATACAAGGAGAAATACAACATCTGGAACTTGTAGCTCGGCTCCCACAGAATGAATTCGGCCCAAGGAATCCGACCTCTAGGAAATCAACCTCCGAAAGAAATCAGCCCGGAGAAATTAGTCCAAATAATCAGCCAACAAAATTGCTCTGCGCCCCCCTTGCGTGCCACTACTGTGCGCTAGGTAAAACATGGCCCTCCAGCAATTCAGCTTACTCCAGGTCGAATTGATCTCCCTCCAGCAACTCGACCTTGCAATCTCCTCCTCTTGGCTTCTTGGATTCGCCCTCAATCCACTCACACTTCTCCTTCTTTGCACTCTTGGTCCACTGAGCCACTCACACTTAGAGAAAATTGCTCTCTTCATGATGACTTGCTCACTTGAGTTCTGTGTGTTTTCACCTTTCACTAGGCTTCTTTTATAATCTTCATTAAGCCCAAATCCCTAACCTTAATCTCCCTTTTAGAACATCTAAGAGATCAACAGTTGAGATTAATTCTAAGTCACTTAAATAATTAAATTATTTATCTTTAGAAAATGACTTAATAGTTCACAATAATTAATTGATTCTAATTATTATACTTTTCCTAATTCAAATTTAACATGAACTTAGGAAAGAAGACATAAATTAATTACTTCCCCAAGAAGGCACTTAGAAGAGTCAATAAGCCATCTTCCACATGCTAAGACACTAAAAGTATGCAGAAGACCTTTTGAAGCTACCACTAGCTTCAACAATTTGCAAGCACTAATAATTCACCCACACAATTCTCTGTTATCTATTAATATGGAAAATTTGGGTTTTTCGACACACAAAGTTACAAGGAGAAATACAACATCTAGAACCTGTAACTCGACTCCCACAGAATGAATTCGGCCTCTAGGAAATCAACCTCCGGAAGAAATCAATCTCCGAAAGAAATCAGCATGGAGAAATCGGCCCAAATAATCAACGAGCAAAATTGCCCTGCGCCCCCCTTGCGTGCCACTACTGCGCACTAGGGAAAACTTGGCCCTCCAGCAATTCAACTTCCTCAAAGTCAAATTGATCTCCTTCCAGCTACTTGGCCCTGCAATCTCATCCTCTTGGCTTCTTGGATTCGCTCTCAATCCACTCACACTTCTCCATCTCTGCACTCTTGGTCCACTGAGCCACTCGCACTTAGAGAAAATTGCTCTCTTCATGATGACTTGCTCACTTGAGTTCTGTGTGTTTTCACCTCTTCACTAGGCTTTCTTTATAATCTTCATTAAGCCCAAATCCCTAACCTTCATCTCCCTTTTAGAACATCTAAGAGATCAACAATTGAGATTATTTCTAAGTCACTTAAATAATTAAATTATTTATCTTTAGAAAATGACTTAATAGTTCACAATAATTAATTGACTTTAATTATTGTACTTTTCCTAATTTAAACTTATGAAATGAAACATAAATCAATTACTTCCCCAAGAAAGCACTTAGAAGAGGCAATAAATCCTCTTCCACATGCTAAGACACCAAAAGTATGTAGAAGACCTTATGAAGCTACCACCAGCTTCAACAATTTGCAAGCACTAATAATTCACCCACACAATTCTCCGTTATCTATTAATATGGAAAATTTGGGTTTTTCGACACACAAAGATACAAGGAAAAAATACAACATCCGGAACCTGTAACATGGCTCCCACAGAATGAATTCAGCCCAAAGAATTCGGCCTCTAGGAAATCAGCCCCCGGAAGAAATCAACCTAGAGAAAAATCGGCCCAAATAAATTAATAATCAGCCAACAAAATTGCCCTGCACCCCCCTTGCGTGCCACTATTGCGTGCTAGGGAAAACTTGGCCCTCCAGCAATTCATTTTCCTCTAGGTCAAATTGATTTCCCTCCAGCAACTCGGCCCCGCAATCTCCTCCTCTTGGCTTCTTGGATTCGTCCTCAATCCACTCACACTTCTCTTCTCTGCACTCTTGGTCCATTGAGCCACTCGCACTTAGAGAAAATTGCTCTCTTCATGATGACTTGCTCACTTGAGTTCTGTGTGTTTTCACCTCTTCACTAGGCTTCCTTTATAGTCTTCATTAAGCCCGAATCCCTAACCTTAATCTCCCTTTTAAAACATCTAAGAGATCAACAATTGAGATTATTTCTAAGTCACTTAAATAATTAAATTATTTATCTTTAGAAAATGACTTAATAGTTCACAATAATTAATTGACTTTAATTATTGTACTTTTCCTAATTTAAACTTGGGAAAGAAGACATAAATCAATTACTTCCCCAAGAAAGCACTTAGAAGAGGCAATAAATCATCTTACACATGCTAAGACACCAAAAGTATGCAGAAGACCTTCTGAAGCTACCACTAGCTTAACAATTTGCAAGCACTAATAATTCACCCACACAATTCTCCGTTATCTCTTAATCTGGAAAATATGGGTTTTTCGACACACAAAGATACAAGGAGAAATACAACATCCAGAACTTGTAACTCGGCTCCCACAGAATGAATTTGGCCCAAGGAATTCGGCCTCTAGGAAGTCAGCCTCTGGAAGAAATCAGCCTCCGGAAGAAATCAGCCTGGAGAAATCGGCCCAAATAATCAGCGAGCAAAATTGCCTTGTGCCCCCCTTGCGTGCCACTATTGCGCACTAGGGAAAACTTGGCCCTCCAGCGATTCAACTTCCTCCAGGTGAAATTGATCTCCCTCCAGCAACTCGGCCCTGCAATCTCCTCCTCTTGGCTTCTTGGATTCATCCTCAATCCACTCACACTCCTCCTTCTCTGCACTCTTGGTCCACTGAGCCACTCGCACTTAGAGAAAATTGCTCTTTTCATGATGACTTGCTCACTTGAGTTCTGTGTGTTTTCACCTCTTTACTATTTATAATCTTCATTAAGCCCAAATCCCTAACCTTAATCTCCCTTTTAGAACATCTAAGAGATCAATAGTTGAGATTATTTCTAAGTCACTTAAATAATTAAATTATTTATCTTTAGAAAATGACTTAATAGTTCACAATAATTAATTGACTTTAATTATTGTCCTTCTCCGAATTTAAACTTAATTTAAACTTAGGAAAGAAGACATAAATCAATCACTTCCCCAAGAAAGCACTTAGAAGAGGCAATAAATCATCTTCCACATGCTAAAACACCAAAAGTATGCAGAAGACCCCCTGAAGCTACCAATAGGTTCAACAATTTGCAAGCACTAAGATACAGGTATAAGTATTTACAGTTATTTGGATGCCAGCTTTCGTGACGCTTATTGCCTGTTGCTCCATAGTCACATGAATTGCAGCATTCGATGGCAATGGTTCTCATCAGAGGTGTGGATCAACAGCCTGACAGTCAAATTAATATGTGATTGAGAAGGCAAACTGCATACCAATTCCATAGCACAAACTAGAATATACTTTATCTTTGACATCCATTTTATCAAATTGGTCCATACAACAAATTCCATCGTCAACCAGCATCAAAGATTTTTCCTAGACAGCATCACATACCACACTTCAATTTTATTTGTTTTACATTCTAAATAGAAATGTTGCCTTCAGAATTTCAAAATATGAGAGGAAAAAACAAAGACATCACATACTTAAATCCACAGTATGGATGTTATTTACCATTCACACTATACAAGAAATGGCAAGAGGAGGTAAATCACCTCCTCTTGGCTTCTTGGATTCGTCCTCAATCCACTCACACTCCTCCTTCTCTGCACTCTTGGTCCACTGAGCCACTCGCACTTAGAGAAAATTGCTCTTTTCATGATGACTTGCTCACTTGAGTTCTGTGTGTTTTCACCTCTTTACTATTTATAATCTTCATTAAGCCCAAATCCCTAACCTTAATCTCCCTTTTAGAACATCTAAGAGATCAATAGTTGAGATTATTTCTAAGTCACTTAAATAATTAAATTATTTATCTTTAGAAAATGACTTAATAGTTCACAATAATTAATTGACTTTAATTATTGTCCTTCTCCGAATTTAAACTTAGGAAAGAAGACATAAATCAATCACTTCCCCAAGAAAGCACTTAGAAGAGGCAATAAATCATCTTCCACATGCTAAAACACCAAAAGTATGCAGAAGACCCCCTGAAGCTACCACTAGGTTCAACAATTTGCAAGCACTAAGATACAGGTATAAGTATTTACAGTTATTTGGATGCCAGCTTTCGTGACGCTTATTGCCTGTTGCTCCATAGTCACATGAATTGCAGCATTCGATGGCAATGGTTCTCATCAGAGGTGTGGATCAACAGCCTGACAGTCAAATTAATATGTGATTGAGAAGGCAAACTGCATACCAATTCCATAGCACAAACTAGAATATACTTTATCTTTGACATCCATTTTATCAAATTGGTCCATACAACAAATTCCATCGTCAACCAGCATCAAAGATTTTTCCTAGACAGCATCACATACCACACTTCAATTTTATTTGTTTTACATTCTAAATAGAAATGTTGCCTTCAGAATTTCAAAATATGAGAGGAAAAAACAAAGACATCACATACTTAAATCCACAGTATGGATGTTATTTACCATTCACACTATACAAGAAATGGCAAGAGGAGGTAAATCACTATTTATGGCTAATGTTGTTGAACTTTCGGAGCTTAGGAAGTTTTGTTTTAAGCACTTAAAAGACTCGGAGTGATCGCATTTCCTATGTAGCTTAGAGACAATAATGCTAGCTTTGAGATAAATAATGCTAACACATTCAATCTAACGGGACTAAAATTCATATGCATTGTTATATCAGAGATGTTTCAACAGGCTTTAGAAATTTTTGTTTCATTGATTTGATTTGAAAGGAATGAACTACTTACTGGGGAACGTCTATAACTTTATTGCGCAAGGACCATATAAACCAAAGCCTTACATTAAAGGAAGTCATATATACCGCAATTGACTGGCATGAGCAATGAATTCTAGTAGAAATTAACAGGAGCAAACACTTTCCAGCGGGCTAACGAACTAACTTATAAAAGTTGCCCTCTTAGCTGTTTCCTGTAGTCTATATATCTGCAATTACACATATGGCCTTTGAAATTTTGTCGTTCTGTCGGAATGAAGCAAGATGAATCATCCAAGAAGGGAAGGCCCAGGTATAGGCTTATTTCTGAGATATCAGAAAGCAGGCAGCCGTCCTCTTTGAATAAACAAGGGAAAAATTCATTTCATCCCAACTTGGAGTGCAATACTTGGTTTTCGTAAACATCTACAATCTTTGGAAGGAGGCCAGCAAGAGTTGAATAAAGCAGTAGAATTGGAGATGAAGGTTGTTGCTGGTAGTCTGACAATTGGAGAAGCCCAAACACTCAAAGAGCTCAACACAATTTATACAAGGTTGCCTCACAATACAAGAAGTTGTTGTGCAGGTAGTAGCAGCATTTGGTGAAAGATTATTCAGATAAAAGGAAAGTCTGACATGATAAAGTTACACAAGTTTGGCAACATGAATGGGAAGCTCAAGAAGTAGCTGGTAGGCCTGTTTGACTCCATCCAGTCTTTGTAGTGTTGAGAATTAGGTAGGGCAATGTTTAATTCAAATTCTCTTTCTTCGATTACTGCTTGTGTACTTCTTAACGTTATCTTTGTTCCTTATTATTGTTCATCTTCGGTACATCAAAATAGCAATCAAACCAATAAGACAGTGACACAATAATTAGGCTCTAAGCCAGGACTAAAACCCCTCCTCTTGAGGGGAAAACCCGCAAACCTCTTTTTATAGATTCTTCACAAGATGAGTACAAATACCATGACAAAACCTTGACCTAAGCTGTGTCTCCTAGACCAAGACACAGTCACCCTTCTTTCTGGCTCATTCTGCACCATGTAGCACTGATAGCCTGACTTCTCCTTAGCTCTGAGGATATCTCTGTGACTGCTCATCTTCCATTGAACTGAGTCACTATCCACGATCTGTCTCTCCATCCGAAATTGATCTATTGTCTTGACACCGAACTGGCAGAGACATCTGATCCACGATCTGTCTCTCCATCCGAAACTGATCCACTGTCTTGACACCCGAACTGGCAGAGACATCTGCACCTATCTTGGCATCTGAACTGTCTTTGCTCTCTTTTCACTTCCTCGCTGTCCCTTCACTTGCTGACCCTTTCACATGTACTATCCGAAGCCTCAGTCTTCCTGTGCCATACCTCTGAAAATCTCAGAGAAGTTGTCCGAGTTCTGTGTTCTATGGAAATGATCCGAGCTGCCTTTATATAGTTGTTGGTGTCTATATTGGAGCCGACATGAATCAGTGAACCGATGCGTCTTTTATTCTGAGCCGACATGAGTTATAATATATATATATATATATATATATATATATAATATATATATATGTATGTATATATTGAGGTCAGTATTTATCAAAGGTTGTGTCTCTATTTGAAGCGGGCATGAAGTCTCCATGATATATATATTGAAGCTGGCATAGGATGACTGTGCTTGTCTATTCTGGAGGACTCTTACAAGTGTAACAACACTTCATATACATAAATCTGAATTATAAATTTATGATAAGATGACAAATTCCTAAGGACATCAAGAAGAAGTCTTTGATCTATAATAAAAACTTCTTGCTCATGAAACCCATGATGCAAGTATTACAAAACTCATTTTATTATCTGTCTTCTTCATTACATAAATTCATAATTACAAGTCATTATGAAGACCGAACCTAGTTACGTTCTACAACATGTAGGATGTCTGTGAATTGCTAGAGAGGCAGAGATTTTTTTTTTTTCATACCTGTGAAAACAATTCTTAGGGAGATATATCTAATCATAATAAGGAGAATCTTTAGTTGTGACTAAACATCCCTATGTAAGGAACTTGATGTTCTATACTTAAAATATTATGCGAGATATTAGTGAGTTATGCTGTCTTAATGCATTAAATGCATCTTTGCATTAGAATCAGAAAAAATTG
This sequence comes from Pinus taeda, assembly GCA_000404065.3. Classification (NCBI taxonomy): domain Eukaryota; kingdom Viridiplantae; phylum Streptophyta; class Pinopsida; order Pinales; family Pinaceae; genus Pinus; species Pinus taeda. Next base: position 53,419 of record APFE031698460.1, on the reverse strand, counting down.
GCTTAAGATTTTGAAAAGGATTCTGGGGTGCTATGGACTAGGTGTATGAACAACATAACTGACTATGGCAACACAGGACTTTTGGCTCTAAGATAACTACACATAGTAACTGGCAGGGTCTATACCTAGAAAATAAAATAATTTATATGTCAAATGAGTTTTGTTGAACTTATATTAACTCGTTAAATAACCAAAAACAGTGAAAATGCATGTCATTAATAGACCTGTAATCTATGTTGTATTTAGATCTATTAGATTCCCAAAATCAAAGAAATGAGTAATTAGTAAACAAATAAATTCACTACCATGTCAAGAGGTGGAAAACATAATTTGGAAAATGTGTATTGGCATAACTTGGATCTCTAATGATGCACTCATTAATTTCCCTCTTAAATTCAAATTTTGCTTGTGACTGTTTGTGTATTTCATCTAGAGCAACAGTCCATGCCTGATCTCTTGATGGCGCAATATTTTCCACCAATTTATTAAACAAATCCACGGTGCCTCTTGTTCTTTGGTTCTTGTATATTTATTCCACCTGCCCATAATACATAACTCAACACACTAATATAGCTTAACAGCTAAACCTACTGTAATGTATCACCCATATTGAAAACATTGTCATGAAAAAATAGAATTTAGAAAATATATACGATGATAGACCATAACAGCAAAACACAATGTATGGCTTCTTCCACAGAACATTAACATGATAATGAGTTCTACAACTAGGAACTCTCATGAATGGTTTAAGAAGCCACTCTCTGAATACATGGAAATATGCTTTATTGGCAATTGCCCTTGAAGGAGCAAAGGCACGTCGATAGAATTGGGCAAGAAAACCATATTGAGAATCAGATCTACTAAAGCAGAAAGAAACAAAAACATGACACAACACCTTGGAATTGTTTCAATCTAAAAGTAAGTGCACATCGTAGAAGGCATCAAAGGTGTGTAGGCTTTGTTGATAATAGCTTTTAAACATAGGCTGAATAACAAAATGGGTTGTTGAGGGTATCGGCATTCCGTGTTGCAACTTGTGGTGTTTTCAAGGTAAGCATGCATTACTAAAAGCCAGGAGGCATAAACTTGGAAGCAACATACTGTGAGCATGTGATTTAAGCTCACACAGTGTTCTTCCTAATCCGAGGTGTAGCATTGTTTTCTGCATATTTTATTGAAGAAAAGAGAAATTAAACAAGACAAATTATAATGTGTATTTTTTTTCTTCCCTAGGAAAAACTTCATAGGTCATCTCCTTTTCCCCAAAATATTTAGATGGAAGGTAGCTCAACCACCAGCCAAAATAGTGGTTGGTAACCCAGCGGGGCACTACAACCAGAGACCTCACAAAGAATTCTGCTTTGAAACAGTTTGCTTGAATTGATTGAGGTAACCCACTGGGCTAGCTATAATGTGTTACAATTTCGTCATGGGTAATTAGACGGGCAATGTTCTTCCCAAACTTAGGCACATAATTGTTTTCTGCATATTTAGCCGTTGGAGTCTCTGCACATACTATTTAACAAGCTAAGCTGGATTGGATCTTCAACTTGTCCTGACGATGAACCACACTGGTTGGTTCGAAACGCGTCGACAAATTACTCTCTATGTGATTTCGCCGATAACTCTCTAAACAAAAATTAAACAAGTTACAATGTGTATTGACATTTCATCAAATTGTCAAAAGGTTAGTACATCAAATTGTCAAAAGGTTAGTATATCATGTGTTCGTTGTTTTGAGCCAAAGAAGTTCCTTTTTCCTTAACACACGAGGCAAGCCTCATATAACACATGTTCAGGTACTTGCAACAACTGTATGAAGATTAGTATGATGTTGCAATGGTGGTAGCACCCATGGTTAACCTTTGACCAAGGGGAAAGACCGTTGAGTGCAGGCAGATGGCTCAACAGATCAATTGACAGTCTCCTTCAAAGATAGAGCCTCATTCACCATATTTCGCTGCTATAATCTTATGTTTATGTTTGTCATCATAGATATCTTATGCGACTTTTATCAGTGAGCAAAATCAATGTAGTTATAAGGTGCAATTTATCAGATTGGACTTAATTCGAAGGAAACAAAAATTAAGAATGCATACACAACATGACACTTAGTTTAAATATTAGAGGAAATAAACCCTGTCACTTGTTTTAGATACTCTACACAGGTTAGAAGCCCACTTTCACCCCCCAGCACAACCTTTGGTCACCAAGGCAAATCTCCTCATTAATACAAGGCAATTTATGCACGTGCTTGGAAGTCAAATTATCATCATTGAACTCAAGTACTGCTTCATCTCCACTCCTGGCCCACTGAGTCACAGAAAAAAATTCACAATTCTGAAATATAATGGAGATTACATTCAGTAGATGCTTAATAGCATTGCAAAAGGTCTGTCGGAGGTGCAAGGACCTCTCACCCAAAAGGATATAAACATTTTGCTCAAACAAAAAATAATGAAACCTATCATCCTGATCGAATCCTGATGAATCTCCATTAACATTTTTCAAAGGATACTTTCTAATTGCCTTGACTTGTTTACTGGAGTAGTAACAAATCATATCTCCTTCCAGCTTCCATAAAAATGTGTATATTATAAACTTCACATGATGGTTCAAAAGCTATAACAAAGAGTAGTCAAAATTTGAAACATGAAAACAGAAGATAATCAGTAGATCCCAACGAAAAGGACAAAGGCTGTATAAGTCATGAATGTGTCCATCTTGCTCCTCCCAAATCTGCCATCTAACTGCAATCAGAACTAGTCCTTTGGACAATCCTTCAGTTTGAGTATTTCTTTCCCTATAAATGTGCTGAAAACATATGACAGTAAAAGCTGATTTTCATGCCAATACTTCAAATAAAAGACGCAAAATGATATTTTCACATAGAATTCTCCAACCAACCACTTTATAATAATTTGTGAGTCACCAAATATCTGCAACTTCTCTGCTTCTTTATCCAAGGAAAGCTTCAGAGCAAGTTTCAGTGCGTCATCAATTTAATGAAGTTGTTGGAACCTCTTGTTGGAAATATCAGCGATACAGGGGGGGAGGGGTGAATCAGTAGTGAGCACGTTTAAAACTTTTACTTCAATAAACTGGTATGCAAGAGATTGTTAGAAAGAGTACATCTATGCATTGATAAAAACCCAATGATGAAAATATAATAAAATCATAATCAATTACATATACATGAGGAGATAACAATCTCCAAAATTTATGAGCAACAACTCAAAGGAAGCTACAACTCTGTTGTGTTTTCGTGCATCAACAGGAAGGAGGCTACAACCCCTTAAGGCACAAGCCCCAACTTGTGTATGATATGCTTCAAAGTGACTGCCTTCAAATTTGTCGTCAACTCTGCTTATATCTTTGCTCAATTCTGTCCTTAAATTTGGCTTTAAAACAGGCCTCAAATTAACTCTTCAACAGTGGCCTTACTGTGGCCCTTTCTGTGGTCTATAGCAGGCCTTTGGCCTAATTTCTTGTAGTCTCTTGCTCAAACTCGACCCTTGTCACTGCGGCTACTTCAATCCTAATTCAGCCTTCTCTCTGTGGCTGCCTCAAGCTTAATTCGGCCTTTAATCTGCCTCAGAACATGTTTTCATTAGAATCATAATTCAGCCTTTAACTGCTTCAGAAATAGCCCTTAATGGCCCTCAGAAAACTTAGCCTGCCCAACAAATCTCCACACAAAAGGATAAAACCAAAACCCTTAGAAATTCAGCCCTTAGTTCATGAGATATGAACCTTTCTTTACTGTTGCTCCAGGTTTGAATTACTCCCTTATGCTTGATTGAATGCTTGGCCGAATTGGGTGAGGGGGTGACCTATTTATAAGCCTTGTTGACCCTAAAACAAGGCCAACTTGACCCAAGTAGGGCCGACTTGATCTATGGGAGGGCTGACTTGACTGGGGCCAAAGAAAATAAAAGTTTGTCTTGAAAAATTCATATCTCCTCAACCAAGAGGAGTTAGGGGGCAAGCTACACCTTGTTGGAAAGGTCTCTAGAAGATCTTTAAGCCTGTAATATCATCTTCCTCATCTGGTCAAACCCATTCAAATATTGGGGCAGCACAATGTGAATGCCTTTGTAACCAAGAAAACCTACATAATGAGCACAATCAATGATGATGATCTTGCTAACAAATTCATAGCCCTTCACATTTATTTGCCTTAACAGGAATGGGGCTTCTTCTAGGGATGACATCAACGATGATCATTCATCCTTTGACATCAACAACTTCTTCCAACAATCTCCTCTTTTGTCATTGATATCAACACTTATGCTCCCCCTGTCTCCAGGTTTCGCTTGACATCAATGACAAAGGCTGACTTGTTTGTTTGGGGTTGCTCCCCCTGAATACATGCCACTCAACAGGATTTCTGTCTTCTTACCTGTCCCTTCTTTGTTGTCCCTAATGCTCTTTTTCTTGGCTGTAATTTTCTTTTGCTCTGCTTGGTCTAGAATGTTGTTTGGTCTTCTTGTACCTATTGTAACCAATCTTCTAGAGTCTTCTTCTCTGATTTCACATTTTTGAGAACCAAACAAGAGATTATACCCTTGATCACACATTTTGTCGACACTAGGAAGATTGTGCTTCAAATCCTCAACTAGAAAAACATTTGTTGCTTTTACATGTTCGCTTACAAGATTTACTACACCTTTTCCAAGTATCCCTACGAAGGAGTTATCCAAATGCAACACTGCTGCCTTTTTTCTTTAGGCTAACAAATTTGTTTTGATCCCTTGTCATATGTGTTGAGCACCCACTGTGTCTGTACCATTCTTCTTTATCTTCAACATTCAACACTAGATTGCAATTTTCCTTCTTTTTCTTTTCCCATATCATAGTTGGCTTCGTTTTTTTGAATGACGCATCTTCTTTTATAAACTTGCAATCTTGTGCCTTGTGACCAAGATTATTGCACTTGTAGCATACAATGTTTTAATTCATCAATGGTTCAAATGGGTTGTAGTTTTTGTCATGAACATTTCCTAATCCATGGCCATTTCTTGCACATCGATAGTCATTCTTGCTTCTTGCATAGTTGCATCTTGTATTAATTTTACGATGAATTGCTTTATGCTTGAAATTTCTGCAAAAGTAACAATGACCAAGAAAATTATTTTCATACCTAGGAGAAGAGGATTGCTATGATGGTCTTTTAAAATTGTTCCTTGGAGGAGGTTCAATCCATTGTTGGTCTTTGTCCTTGATTTCATTGTCTTTTCTGTGATGAACATCACTTCTAAACTCTTTTTTAGTTTCTTCCTTTGGAGGCTTAGAACTTGTGTTCTCTTTGCTTGAAGATGCAGCTGTATAGCCAAGACCCGTTTTATTGCATGGTGACCTTTGATAGCTAAGAATGTTATTCAACACTTGCGAGCTCCTCAAGTTCTTATTGAGCTTGTCAACTTCAACCCTCAATGATCTGACTTCCTTTTCAAGCTTCATAGAATCTTCTTCTTTCTTCATCATTTGGTTTTTCATTACTTCCTCAACTCTTTTTGGTTTTTCAAGTTGGACCTTTAAAGAGATAATTTCTTCATTGTGTTTTTTAGGGAGACTTTTCAATTCTCTATTTTTATTTTTGAGCTTGCCATTTTGCTAATTCTTCAATTTTTCTTTAAGATCTTCATCTTCTTGTTTGGTATCTGAATCATTTTTTAATACCCAAAAAGAACCTATTTTCATGTTTGGTTCTTTTGTTTCTTTGTCTAAATCAATGACCTCTTCGTCAAAACTGAGATCATGATCATTATTTTGGGTTTCTTGGGTTATGAAGAAAACTTCTCTTGCAGCCCTTCTTATGTATCACTCTCATATGAAGGACTATTGTCTTCTTTAGAATAAATACTTTTCTTGTGAAAACTTCTCTTTTCCCCAAAAGGACATTTCTTAGCATAATAACCTATCCTTCCATAATTGGAACATTTAAATTGTAACTTACCATCATGTTTTCTGGTTCCCCTTTTGAGCTTCTTGACAAAATTCACTTCTTCTTTGTCTGATTCATCACCATGGGTTGCTTCTACCTTGAGTTCTTTATTTTTGTCTTCTCTGTAGCCTTAAAAGCTGCTTCTCTGTTTGACTGTCCATTTCTATATCTGTTCTTATTTCGTACGTTGCAAGGGTGCCATGTCATTCATCCATTGCCATTTTGTTCAAATCCCTGGTTTCTTCTATGGTAGATACCTTGTCATCGTATCTCAAAGGAAGTGATCTTAGCACCTTTTGTACTATCAAAGATTCTTTGACTTCTTCTCCTAATCCTCTAATGGCAGTGATAACTTCATCTACTCTAAGTAAATAGGACGCAATATTTTTTGTTTCATCCATTTTCAGATTTTCAAATTGTGCTCTATTTCATTGAAGTTTGCCCTGTTTGACTCTATCATCACCTTCATAAATACATTTAAGTTTATCCAAACCTCTTTAGCTATGGTGCATGTCATCATTTTGGTTTTAACGAATCTTGACAATCTACTTGTGATGGCATGATTAGCCTTTGAATTACAGTGAAATGATTTCTTCTCATCAGGATTAGTTAGAGGATTTTTTGGAATTTCGTAGCCATTAGCAATGGAGAGCCAAACATCTACTCCGAAAGCCTTCAAGTAGGTTTCCATGCTATTGCTCCATAATGCATAATCATTTCCATCAATACCTGAATTGTTTTTGAAGAGATGCTCTCCATTTGATCATAATTATTCACAATCTTACCTCCAGTGATTAGACTGTTTTGAGGGTAACTTGCTCTGATACCAATTGTTGGAAATATTAGCAATACTGAGGCGGGGAGGAAGAGGGGGCCGGGGGCGGGGGGGGGGGGGGGGAGGAGAAAGGGGGTGAAGTGGAAGGGTGAATCAATATTTAGCGCCTTTAAAACTTTTACTTTCAATAAATTGGTATGCAAGATCATTAACAAGAGTACATCTATATATTGATAGAAGCTCAATGATGGAAATATATTAATAAAATCAAAATCAATTACATATACATGAGGAGATAACAACCTCCAAAATTTATGAGCAACAACTCAAAGGAAGCTACAACTCATTGGGATTTTGTCTGCTGCAACTGACAAGGAGCTCCAACTCCCTTGGGGTTTCTTGCATCAACAAGAAGGAGGCTTCAACCCCCTGAGACACAAGCTCCAAATTGTGTCTAATCTACTTCAAAGTGACTTACTGGGAGGTACTCAGTGTGTCTTCAAATCTATGTTTAACTTTGCTCAAGTCTGTACTCAATTCTGTCCTTAGTTTGTCCTTAAATTTGGCTTTAAAACAGGGTTCAAATAAACTATTCAAAAGTGGCCTTACTGCTGCCCTTTCTACCTTATAGAATAGCCCTGATTTCGACCCTAATTTCCTGCAAATTCTTGCCCAAACTCGATCGTTCTCACTACGACTACTTTAGGCCTAATTCAACCTTTTCTTTGTCGCTGCCTCAAGCTTAATTTGACATTACTATGTTTGTTTCTATTGTTTAGAATATGCTTGATTTTAACCCTAATTTCCTATAGTCTCTTGCCCAAACTCGACCCTTCTCACTGTGGCTACTTTAGGCCTAATTTGATCTTTAATTTGTCTTAGAACATGTTTTCATCAGACTCACAATTCAATCGTTAACTGCTTCAGAAACAACCCTTAATGGCCCTTAGAAAACTCGGTTTGCCTAGCGAATCATCACACAAAAAGATAAAACCAAAACCCTTTGAAACTCAACTTTTAGTTCATAAGATATGAACCTTTCTTCGTTGCTCCAGGTTCAAATTACTCCTTTATGCTTGAGAAAATGCTTGGCCAAATTGGGTAAGGGGACTGCCTATTTATAGGCCTCGTTAACCCTTAAACAAGGCCAACTTGACTTGAGTAGGGCCGACTTGTCATATGGGAGGGCCGACTTGACTAGGGTTAAAGAAAATTAAAAATTGTCTTGAAAAATTTGTATCTCCTCAACCAAGAGGAGTTAGGGGGTGAGCCACACCTCCTTGGAAAGGCCTCGAGATGATCTTTAAGCCTGCAAATAATCTTCTTTAGCTGGACAAACCCATTCAAATTTTGGGGCAGCACGATGTGAATGTCTTTGTAACCAAGAAGACCTACATAACGAGCGTAATAAAATGATGATGGTCTTGCTAACAAATTCACAACCCTTCACATTTATTTGCCTTAACAAGAATGAGGCTTCTTCTAGGGATGGCATCAATGACAATCGTTCATCCTTTGACATCAATGAAAACTTCTTCTAACACCTCTACCTCCCCCAACATTGAATTTCAACTAATGACTATTCTACATGTGCACAGTGCCCCCCAACTCCACAAACCTATGGGTCCTCTTCAGGTGCTTTGTCAAAATATAACCAACCACCTGATTTGTCAATTACCTTGTCCACAGGTTGTCTTACTAGCTTGAATGGTTTGCATTAGACAAAATTATTAAGGATATTCCTTGACTGCATAACACTTTGCAAAGGAATTGTTTGAGAGTGTAGATTTCCACAATTCATATTGAGTGAATTTTATGGATAACGTTGTGTGGAGGATTTTTAATTATGTCCAACGTTTTGGGTGGAAACTCACCCATCATCAAGACCAAGGAATTGAATGATCACAAACAAGTGTTTTGAAGCCTTTAACCGAAGGAAGCTTACCAACTAGTTGTTAAAAAATAATATTAAAATAATAAAAGTAGCTGTTAAGGAAAAGGGTGACGTCAATGAACTGAAACAAAATAATATAATAAAAGTAGCTTTTAAGAGAAAGGATTGAGTCAACAAGTTGAAATAACAAAGGAAATGATAATTCAAAATAAAATAAAAACAAAATAGAGAATAATGGGGGGCGAAGAGGAAAAATAAGGGGACCTAGGGGATAAGCTATGGGAAAACCTAAATGGTTGTCCATTGATGCAAGACTTGTTATGATCAAGGCTGTTTTACAGGGTATCTCAAATTATTGGATGCATCTGTTCCTCTTACCTAGAGATGTCGTACAAAGAATAGACGCAATAATTGCTCGCTTCCTCTAGAGTGGAATTGGTATACACATATAATATCATTTGGTCAATCTCGTGAATATCACAAAAAGTATAAAGGACGAGGGTTGGGGCATTAGGGACACCAAGTTTTAATCTTGCTTTGCTCATGAAGAACCTATGGCGATCTTTCAATGGATCTGGCAAATTGAATCAGATCATAAAGGAAAAATATCTCAACAATCTACATTTGGAGGCATGGGTTCGTCTTGGAGCTCTAGAGAAGAAGAATACTTTGTATATTTGGCACAACTTGATGAAACCAAGTCTTGGCTATGTGGGAATTTAAAATGGGAGGTGGGTAAGGGAGACATGATTGCAATCTGGTAGGTTGATATTAAAGGTGTGAGTGGGGAACATACCCTGTTTGTGCCCATCTTGCATTTTCTCATGGCCTTTGGCTTTTAATATCTTGCACATTTAGGCGGTTTTGGCTCCCCTTCCTCCCTAACATTGTGTTGGCCTCATGCTGGTGTGTTAGGCTTGCTAGAGTGCTTTGAGGCTGAGTGGGAGAGTTATCGGTTACAACTCTGGCATGCTGGAGTAGTACTAAAGGATAAAGAGGACAAACTTGCCTGTAGAGGTAGTTAGGTTGGAGTTGATATTATGGTCAAAGAGATATATTTCTATCTAACACATGGCCTTAAGGACAATAACTGTAATGGCTGGCTAGCGAAAATGTGGAAGTGGGAGGCCCCTTTGAAGCTTAAATGTTTTGCTTGGCTTGTATATCATAACAAGATTCTCACATGGGAGAATCTCATGAAGAGGGGCTTTCAGGGGCCGGGGATTTGCTCTCTGTGTGGGGCTGCCAGTGAAGATGTGTTGCACCTCTGTCCCGCTTTTTGTTATCACTTAGTGAAAACCCTAGCTGCGGGAAACACCCTAAGGTAACCTCAAACCTCTTTTAGGTTGAAAGCTGACCCTTCAACCCGGAGAGGGATCTCTCCATAAAACTCAACTACTCTATGATCACTGTAGTAGGAGGTTTCTCAATTGAGTTCGGTGGGCAGATTTAGTTTATACTATAAAATTGGTTGGTATGTTTACAAAACAAACCATCGGGCACGAAGTCCAGTTTTAAACAAGTACATCTACAGATCCAATGAGCAAGCTATAAAAAGCATGATAACAACAAATCCTTTCACTGTTTGAGAAATTGGAAGAAAGAAAATTTGAAATGAAACAAAGTTTATAGCTGACTGAGGCAACAAATACTAATCACTGATAAATACAAGAAAAAAGCATTAATGAATCCCAATCTTAGATACTAAAATTTTCAGACATGAAAGAAAATTGTTATAACAAAGAGGAACTGACAGGGAACTACAACACATGAGTTTCCTATAAAATGCTTATTCAAAATTGTAATATATTCAAGACTGCTCAAATATAGCATATACAAAATATTTTTCAATAAAAGCCAACCTCTTCTTCTTCTACATAAATTTTCTTTATAGAAAAGACTGCAAAACTAAAACAAGTTTTTAGCAAAACTTAATTACAAAATTGAAAAATAATAACGTAATTTATCAGCTACATGCATATAGAAAACTTCCTAATCCTATTTGCATCTAAAGATCATGCTGTCGCTAGAGTCATGGCTGGAGATAAGGATCAACAGGTCAAATTTGGTGAGGTGGCATCCAAGTCAACAACTGGCCATGAGCTTTTTCCTCATGAAACCCTGAAAAATAGGGTCTAGTGATCCCTCGAAAATACAAAACCGTGATAGCTACTAGCAAACCAAGAGAGGTTTTTCTAAATGGGTATGTTGTGGACAAAAATCACTTTCGGTTTCGTAAAATTCATTCTCATTTGTTCGGGATATGATTTTGAAAACAATTACTAAAACAGGATTGTAAAATTCTAAAAAACAACCTTTCAAATATCCCTTCGAATATTTCAAACCATAACACCTGTTAGAAAACCAAGAGAGGTTTTTCTAAATGGGTCCGTTATGGACAAAAACCTCTTGCAGTTTCGTAAAATGCATTTTCATTTGTCTTGAAAGTGTTCTCGAAATTATTGTGCTGTACAAGAAAAACAAAGTTTTTAACTGACCATTTTTGATAAGCCCATTGTTAGAGTATTCATGTTAATAATTTTTTTGCAGCTAATAAATGGTGATAACCCCATTGTCAACGTGTTGTTTTGAAGAAAAACTACGAAGCCATTAATAAACTGATAATCTCACTGACAACGATTTCTCTGTTTATTACAAATAAAACGTTGACACTAAGACTCCCAACATTTTTTGAATTAAAAAAAAACATAGTTAATGTGATAACACTTTCCATTTTGATGTTGCCATATGAGAAGAGGTGATTAAATCTCTTTAGTTATCTCTAGTGATAGACAAGACTTCAATTGGATCATCCCTTTCCCAATGGAGTGTAGCTTAGCCTGCCTACATGATGTTGCCTTTATATATCTTATGGCGCATCTAGAAGACTAGAAATACCTCAATCTATGAGCAGTTGGTACCTAATGTGAGGCTTACGACTATGAAGATTATGGCTTTCTTCATGGTGATTGGACCATGGATACGGACCTAGGACGAATTTTGTCTTCAAGGAAATTGATTTTTCTTCCTCGGTAGGTTTCTTTGATGGCAACTTAGCGAAGGGTATATGTGGATGTTGGGCATATATTGTGGTGGAACAAGGTTTGTATTATCACTTCATTGGTGCGACAGAGCGGGTACCAACAACAGGGTTGAATTGATCGCTTTACAGGGTGTTTTGAGGTGTGTGTCTTAGTTATAAATTGAGGAGATTCATATTTTTGGAGACTCCAAATCTACACTAGATTGGGTCCAAGGCATCTCCTCTTTTGGGTCTTCCTCACTGCACCATTGGATGCTTCAAATATGTGCACTGAATGAGTCTTTTAAACAAATCTCTTTCTCCCATGTCCACTGGGAGCAAAATCAGACGACTGATTGTGTATCCAAAAAAGACATATTCTCCTTTCCATGGCTCATCCACTACTACTTTTTTGTTGGGGGCGCTATTAGAGGATGAAGATCCTTTTTTGTCTAGCTGATACATTCTTTTTTTTCTTGCTAACTCCTATTTTTTGTGTAGGTTTAGGGGATCCTTTTTTTGGTCTTCTTTCTGTTCAATCATGGAAGAACAATTTTCACTTCTCGGATATTTTTTCTAATCCTCTGTTTTGCTATATCTATGTCTCACCACTTAGGGAATCCTTTCTATGATGGCTCTATGAGACCTCTAGTTATCTCACGCTTTTTTGTGTGAGCAGTTTTGTTTTTTCCGACTGTTTTGTTCGCTGGGGCAACTACTTGATGTTAGACAAATGCATATGTAACTATCCTCTTCTTTAATGAAAGTATAATTGCTTTTTTCTTGAAAACGAAAGCTAGAAATAATTAACGAAATAGACAAATTTAATTCTTTAACTTTATCAGGGAATAAGAACATCTAAAATTGAGGAATATGAATGAAAAATGTGAAAATATTGAAATGAGGGTGAAGGAGAAAGAAAATAGATTAAGGTTATTATAAAAATGAATACATATTCTAGATTATGGAATATAACTAAATTTAATTAAAAGTTTAATAATTATATGGATAGAATGTATGGAGGAGGGGAGGATTAAAAACAAATTGGGAACTAGATCAACGAAATAAAATAAAGTTACGGATTAAAAGATAGAAGAGAATAAAAATAAATATATGGAGCAAAGTGAAAAGGTGCGCGGGGGTGGTTGTAAGGCAAACTATTGAGTAAGATGGTGGATAATTGGTTTCCAAGATGGCTTAATTTATAGCCATCTTCTCGGTTAACGATGCCGAGGTGCTTCTATATTTCTAGGGTCTCCCTAATGATCCTGGAGTTGTAAAATAGAACAAAGGCAAGGATTTTATATTGATCAAAGCAAATCATATGTTTATAATTAAAAGAGTGTCTAGTGGTGACAAACTTCAATAGGTGGAGATGATTGGTATTGGCAATATGTACTTCAATGCGAGCTTTGAAGGGACAACCAGTCTGGCCAATGTATGACTTCCCACGTGAACAAGGAATTTGGTAAATCCTTGAGCTTAACATGGGGTCAAACTTATCTTTCACTGACTGGAACAGCTGTTTCAAGGTTTTATCGGGTTTAAAAATCAAGTTTTGATGTTCTTTTTTAACAAGATTTTAGCAACAAAGTTGGTGGTCCCTTTTATATAAGGGAAAGAGACTTGGCCCTAAGGAGGAGAGGAAACATGGTGAATGGATTTGGGATAAGAGACAATTTTGAATGCTTTATTGATTTGAGAAGGGGTATAACCATTGGCTATGAAAGCTTGGAACATGTGGGCTATTTTAGAGGGAAGAAACTGGGGAGTTGATATTTTAAGGGCTTGGGAGATGAGAGTTTTAAGAACACCATATTTTTGAGATGGGTGGTGGTGAGAATGGGCATGAAGATAATAATCAATGTGGTCTTCTTCCTTTAGAATTGTTGGGTTAGGGAACCATCAGGAAACTAGGTAATTAGGTCATCTAAGAAAGGAAAAGATATATTATTCCATGGTGAATTGAACATGAGGGGAAATGCTATTGAGATGGGAGAGAGGCATTTAGTGCAAGTCTTCTATAGAAAACATCATTCTAGAAATTACTTAATCCCGAGAATGAATCCGGTTCCTTCCAAACTTGTGTAGCATAAGAACAAGATATGAGCAGATGGTCAATATTGACATCAATGACTTTCCATAGTGAACACCTTCTGAGATCACTCTTGTACCTTTTTTGTAGATTATCCCAATTAAGGACAATGCTATTGAGTGCTAACCACATAACTAAATGGGGTTTTAATGGACATTTGTACTTACAAAGCTTCTTCCACCACCAGATAGATTCCTCATTGGGACCTCTTTCACATAAAACCTTGTAACCCAACTTGGATGAATATATGCCTCTAACTAGTTTCTTTGACCATATCAGTGCATCCCCAGTTGCTCTTATTCAGGCATGATTAGACTTCAATTTTGCTATATTTTCCTCCCATTGCACAACGTCTTCATTTCTTAGCGCAATAGAATCAAATTTCTTCCATTTCTGGTCCCATATTTTGGTTAACTATGTACTTGCTACCCGGGAGAAGGAAGAGACATTTCTCCTTGGGAAAACCAATTATTTTATTAGAAACCTAAGTTCTCACCACTACCAAGGGGTCTTCACCAATCTAACCCTAAGTTCTGACCACTTCCAAGGGGTCTTCACTAGTCTAACACCATGACCATCTCCGACCCTGCAGACTAACCAACAACCTATAAGAGGAAAATATTTAACTTTATGACCATCCCCCACCCAACTAACTAGCTACCTATAAGAGGAAAAGATTTAACAATGGCCTTCTGAATAATTGATCCATTTTGATTTTATTTTTTCATGGGCCCTAGATTTGGTCTATGACTAGATCCTAACACATAAACACATTAGAAACCCCAATAATGAAATCAATTAAGGACACAAAATTTTATGGCTCAAATCTCGACCTTTATTAGTCAATTAATAAAGAATCAGTAGGGCTCTTGTGCTACGGATCATGGCCTTTACAATCCTTGACACAACTAGTATACATAGTATACAATAAAATACATAATATGTCCTTTGACTGATCTAGGGCTTGAGGTATGATCCTTTAGATCTTCAATCTACTCAACGAAAAATACAAGTGCATACTTGAGCTTGTCCTTCAACTCACAATCTTTGGATTGTTTGCAGTCCTTTTGTAACCAATCATTGCAACCAATCCTTTTGTAACCATGCTGCAACTTCTTGATATGCTAGATCTACTTCAAATCACAAATCTAACTTTCTTCTTGAAAATTTGACCCTCCAACACTCAAATATGACTTTCTTCTTGCATATCTGACTTTCCAACACTTAGATATGACTTTCTTCTTGCTATTGCAGCTCCTCTAAGGAAGATCTACGACTAGGTCCTTTACCTTCCCTCTCTTCACAAGTGAAATTACTTCTCCACTTGTGTGTCTAGGCCTCTCCTTTGGCCTCTTATTTATACTTTACTTGTGAGTGATCTTGTGGGTTTTCCTTGTCCATCAAGAAACCCCTATTTTACCATTCAACAACAAATTAGATTAAACAATTAATTAACTTGGGTCTCAAGCCCACAACTTTGGGTCAAAACCCCAACCACTTGGGTAATTTTCCCAATCGACTAACTTTTGGTGGGTTTTCACCACTTGAAAATACCTTTCGAGCTACTCAATTTCTGACACTCCCTCTTAGTGTGGAAGGTGTTTCCTTCACACTTTGAAATCTCTAGCTCCATAACTTTCCTTGCATACCCATGACCACACTCACATGAGTCACGACTTTCCCTTACATGGTCATGTCTGACCTCACATGTGCCGCATCTTCTTTTGTACTAGGCCTAACATTATCTTGCATGGTGCATGACTATCCTTGCATGCATCATGACTTTCCTTGCATGCGTCATGACTTTCCTTGCAGCACCATGAGTGTCTCACATGTTTCATGACTATCCTTGCATGGGCTGAAAATCCACTCTCTTTTGTACCTTAAGATTCAGAATTCCACTGGGCGATTGAATTTCCTTTCTAGTCTATCTTCGAAGCTAGACTCCCTTTGAGCCTAGACAACCTTCATTGGCTCATTCTACTTTCCCTCCTCGAAAGTGCTCATACTGAACTTGTGTCCTTCCAAATTTAGTCTCGAGATGCGGTTGAACATTGGGTCTAATGAACTCTAGACTAAAACAACTCAACTCTGCATGAGTCCTCATCCTCTTGGGTCAAATACCTCATGTGCACATAGCTCCCCTGCCATATGTGCAAATTCACAACCCGAACAAAGATACCATCTCACGATAAATCTTCCATCTACACAAAGCTTTCTCGTCCATGCCAAAACACCTTCTTTGTTGAACCTCTTGCTCCATGTCTAGCAGTTTCACAACGCCCTCTTAAGCTGCTTCTTATGCACACTCTAATCAACTGTCCATTTAAAGTAGCTTTGATACCATGTTAACTTTTCATGGGTCGTAGATCTAGTCTATTACTAGATCTTAGCACATAAACATAGTGGGAACCCCAACACAAAAGTACTTTGCACAACAAAAATATAATAACAATGAAATCAATTAAGTACACAAATTTATATGGTCCAAATATTGACCTTTATTAGTCCATTAATAAAGAATCATTAGGGCTCTCGTACCAGGGATCATGGCCCTTTACAACCTTTGATACAACTAATATACAATAAAATACACAATAAATCCTTTGACTGATATAGGGTTTGAGATCTGATCCTTTAGATCTTCAATCTGCTCAATAGAAAACACAAGTGCATACTTGAGCTTGTCCTTCAGCTCACAGTTCTTGGATTCTTTGCAGTCCTATGCAACCTATCCTTCTGCAACCATGCTACAACTTCTTGATCTGCTATATCTACTTCTTCAGATCACATATTTAACTTTCTTCTTGTAGATCAGACACCACAACACTCAAAGCTGACTTTCTTCTTGCAGATAAGACCTTCCAACACCCATATATGACTCTCTTCTTGTAGATCTGACCTTCCAACCCTCAAATTTGACTTTCTTCTTGCTACTGTAGCTCCTCTAAGGTAGATTTGCGGTTAGGTCCTTTAGCCTCCCTCTCTTCACAAATAAAAGCACTTCTCCACTTGTCTGTCTAGGCCTCTCCTTTGGCCTTTTTTTTTTTTTTTTTTTTTTTTTTTTTTTTATTTTTTTTTTTTTTTTATTTTTTTTTTTTTCTATGATGATCTTGAGGGTTTTCCTTCTCCATCAAGAAACCCTATTTATTTTGACAAGATCAGATATTGTTTGTATTTCCAAAAAAAAGAGAAAAAGAGCATGCTCTTGTTACATTCGTGGGAGATTGGAGTCAAGCTTTAGAAGGAAAAGGAACGTAGTCCCTGATACAAAAAAGAGAAAATGAGCATGCTCCTGTTACATTCGTGGGAGATTGGAGTCAAGCTTTAGAAGGAAAATGGGAACGCAGTCCCAGGTATTGTGCTTGAATCCAAAAATTCTATTGGTACCTATAACTATTCTAGCATAATGCCTTACATATTGGCCTGATAATAAGATAAACTTACAAAACATATTACTTGATATCTAATGTAGTGCTTGAAAATGCTCAATATTGGTTTACTGATTGCTCCTGATAGGATTTTTGCTTTTTGCCTTGACAAACTGAATTTTCTCCCTCCTCACTCAGAGTGGAGTTTTTGATGTAAGCCACAACTTCTTCCAAATGCACACACTTATTTTTTAATGCGATTATTTCTGCTTTATGGCTTTCACTGTTGTTCTTTTGGTAGCTAAGTTCCATTTTCATCTCTGATCTGAGATCTTGAAGTGCTTCTTGGAGCCTACTAATCATGAACTTGTTGGCCTTATAGGTGGCACAACCATCATTCCTAGCTACCTTCTCTACTGGATTAAATTCCATCTTTATAACTTGCTTCTCTGTGATTTTGGAGTACTTCCTCTGTTTCCTGTGAACGCTGTTCCTCTACTTTCTGCTATCTGTTTTGTTTTTCCCCTCCCTTTGTGCTATTGAAGAGCATTGTAAAACTTTCAAAATTCCAAGTACTTGGGTACTTTTCCCAATCAACTTTTGGTGGGTTTTCACCACTTGGAAGTACCTTTTGAGCTACTCAATTTCCAACATGTGAAATTACTTTATAGGAGATTTGATCCACTCTTCAACTTAAATTGGAGCAATATTCTTATGGTTTATCACCTGGCACCATAAAGATTTCCCCAAATGAAGTCTCCATACACTTTTTACCAAGACGATGGTTGCAAAATAGAATATATATTTCAACCCCCAACCCTCAAACACCTTTGGAACTGTTAGCGTCATATAATTTAGGGTTGAAGTGCCTCTTTCCTGTTATTCATTTTGAGAACTTGATGGTCAATTTAGCCTATGTATCACTAAGGTGTCATAGCCTAAAGGTTTACTTGTCAAAGGAGCCATTTAGTTTTTGAAGTCCTGTGGTCGAGACAAGTATGGACGTTTGGGAGGTTTTTTTTTTGCATATAAAGTGTGGTTTAGATCATGTTGCAGGTGTTTTCATCGGAAAGTACTCAAAAGCATCTTTCCAACAGTATATCCGATTCTTCAAACTGAATTCCCGATCAAAAGATAGAGCAAGTTGAAGTTTTACTTTTCAAAACTAGAAAACAAAGGAAAAAACATGAAAAAATTGTAAGTTTTGGATATTTTCATTCTACCACGTGTCAGCTCGGTGTGACATCAGAGAATTTTTGATGTTTTCGTATCGAAAGGATACGTAAGAGGCACATTGGAGCAAGTGGCATATGTCGACGATCAAAGGTACGGGGTAATCGACGATCACATATCGCATGCCGAAGGTACATGGCATATGGGACATCAGATCAAGTGGCGATCAACGAATTGCAAGTCCAGAGCATATTGGCGTTGGATAGTCGATGAATTGCAAATGTTGCAATATGAATATGCCGATAGTTTTAAAACTGTCAGGAAAGTGTCGATAGTGTTAAACCGTCGGGGAACATCGAAACATATTAATAAAGGATTTCATTGAAAAACTAGAGGTGGACAAGCCTTTTCTCTCTCCTATAACAAGACGCGTGGCACAATATGACCATTTCTGGTAAGGGACACATGGCAGAATATGATTGGTTTCGATGAGGGACACGTGGCAATGTATGATTAGTTCTGATAAAGCTATGTGGCATTTGACGTCAACATGACATGGTGGTACAGAAGGACACATGACATGCAATTTTTCCATTTTGAGGGGTCCTAAGGGGGAAATCAAGGTGACATGTGTCACCACTCACGAGATGCCACGTGGCAGTGATGACATCATAATCGGAGATCAACAATCGAAGGTCCACAACGAATTGGCGCTTTGTAATAGTTGCCACTTGAAAAAGTTCCGATCAGAGGGGGCTCTGATATTAGGGATGGCGCATGGTCGTTAAGAGTTACAGAACTTAGATCTTAAAGTATTTAACAAAGGAAAATAGCCCCCGCGAGTGAATAAAACATCTAACAATGCAAGGTTAAGCTGATGGTCACTACGCTTGGTCCTATGGTAAAAAATGCAGAAAGGGCTAAAGCAAAGGGAGCTAGGGTAAAGCAAAAATTCACTTTAAATTACGTTATAAATGGGCTTCAGTATAACATTAAGTCGATATTCACTGGCCCTGATATATAACAAAATAAGGGAAAAGGAGCAAGCGCAAGGGGATAATGAGTATTGGTGAAACAATAAGGTCGAAACAAGGCAGAAACCTCTCCGATAAGGCCATACAGAGAGTTCACTGATAGATGAGTCGACAACTGTTAAAATCGCAGGAGAAGAGGGGAATGGTAGTTTGAAATGCACAATCAACAAGTTTTTGCGAAAACAACTACAACCACTCCATATTTAAAGCTAGAGGATCAACATTAATGAACCAATTTACAAATTTGAAGGCTGAATATTTTCCAACAGTTCTAAATTTCTTGCAGTTTTACAGTGATTATTTTTATTTTTAGTGTATTGTTTAGTTATTTTTCTTTCTGTCAGCGAAAATTTTCCTCTAAAGATTCAACATAATAGCCAAATTCGATCAGAGTTCCTATTTCCTAGTTCTGTTTCAAGAAATATCTCTGTCTTTGTTAGTTTTGAGACAGTCTTTTCATCAACCCTTTTATCTCCTCAATGTTTATTTCGAGAAGAAACTTATCAAATTATGAGTTCTGAAATTATATTTATGGAAATTCAAAACAATGAGCTCATTTTAAATGATGATGAAGGTGTTATTTATGAAAGCAGTGAGTTAGATAATGGCAAAAATACTCCATAATTACAAGAGGATAATGAAGAGCAGGTTGTTTCATTCCTTTACATTACTCAAATGAACAATTCTTGGATGATACAAATGACTAAACCTCCTTTCTATATATAGGAGTCTAAGGGGTCACAATATAATCAAAGCCGACATAACAGTAATAACATAAGGGCACAACAATAACAATATTGGGTTTCTTTGGGGCACACTAATAACAATATGGGGACAATAGGGGCACAATAATAACAATAAGGGCTACAATGACAATAGTAATGGGGGAATCATTAGTATTATAGGGACCTAACATGCCCCTCTCTTTCAGAAAAGCATTGTACTCAACACTTGAGTAGTTCTGGATGCTTCTGTATAAAATTCTCATCCTCCCATGTAGAATCTCCAGCAGATAAGTTCTTTCACTTGATGAGATACTCTGAAATTGATCGATTTCGTAACTGTCGATTTCTTGTTTCTCTGACTGCTTCATGTTCCAATATGATTTTTCCTTCCTCGTCAAGTTTTGGCAATATTGTTTGAACTGGGATCTTGTCACATATAACCTTTTTTAAACATGAAACATGGAAAACTGGGTGCACTCAGGAAGCTGCAGGAAGCTCCAATTTGTATGCCATAGTACCAATCTTTTGCAACACCTTGTATGGACCATAATACTTTGGTGATAATTTATTATCCTTCTTAGCTTGCTTGAGGGACATTTGTTTATATTGTTGTAGTTGTAGGAATACCCAGTCACCTATATCAAAACTTCTTTCGCTGCGATGTTGATCCACCTGTTGTTTCATTCTATTCTGTGCCAACGCGAGGTTACCCTTTAAGAGTTGGAGAACTTGTTGTTGATGCTCGATGTGATGTTCCACTACTTGAACCTTAGAATTTTCTCTTAAATATGATGTGATGGATGGTGGATGATATCCATAAAGTGCCATAAAAGGGGTCATTTTTGCTGTAGTATAGAAGGAAGTGTTATGCCACCATTCAGCTAGAGGTAACCATTTGACCCATTGTGTCTATTTATCAGATACAAAACAACGAAGATATGCTTCCAAACATTTGTTTACTATCTCATTTTTCCCATCAGATTGAGGATGATAAGATGAGCTGTGAGCTAACTAAGTACTAAGACAAGAAAATAATTCTGTCCAAAAATTTCAAGTGAAAATGGGATTTTTGTCGCTTACAATAATCTTTGGGTTTCCATGTAGCTTTTGAATTGTTTCCATAAATGTAGTAGAAATTGTACTGGCTTTAAATGGATGCGATAATGCACAAAAGTGTGCATACTTGGTAAGTCTGTCAACTACCACCATGATGACACTCTTTCCTTCGGACTTGGGTAAACCTGTGATAAAATCCATTGAAATCTCCTTCGAACGTTGGCTTGGAATAGATAAAGGTTGTAATTGACCTGGGGTCTTAATTGTTTCGACTTTATTTTGTTGGCAAACCAAACATTCCACCACAAAATTTTGAATATTTGATTTAAGGCCACCCCAAAAAAATTCCTTCTTAACCTTGTGGTAAGTTTTTAAAAATCCCGAGTGCCCTCCTAAGGGAGAAGTGTGCAATTCCATAAGAATATTTTATTTGAGTCGGGAATTCTTACATAGGTATAAGCGATATTTGTACCATAACGAATCATTTTTCCAGCTAAATGTATCAGATGTACTGGGATCTTGTTGTATCTTTTGAATGAGTGACCAAACTTCTTAGTCATTCTTCCATTCATCTCTTGCTTCGTTTATCCAATCTGGTTGGATAATAGAAATGGCGCACAACAATGCTTCCACATCCTCATCCTTTCTTGAGAGTGCATCTACCGCAACATTTTGCTTCCCTTTTTTGTAGATGATTTCAAAGTCATAACCCAACATCTTTGTGACCCATTTTTGCTGCTCTTCAGAGGATAATATTTGTTCTAAAAAGTATTTAAGACTATCATGATCCGTTTTTACCTTGAAGTGTCTTCCCATTAGGTACGGTCACCATTTCTTAAGTGCATGTAGTATTGCCAACATTTCCTTCTCATAAATAGATGTGTGTAAATACTTTCCTTTGATTGGACAACTTTCGAAAGCAATGGGTCTTTCATCTCGCATTAAAACAACACTAATTCCATTTCTTGAAGCATCACATTCCACAATAAAGGTTTTTGTGAAGTCCGACATAACTAAGATCGGTACTTGGCACATTACCTCTTTAAGATGTTAGAAGGCCTTTGTTGCTTCTAGAGTCCATGAAAATGCGTCTTTCTTCAATAATGTTGTTAGAGGTGCTGTTATTCTTCCATAATTCTTAACAAACTTGTGATAATACCCTGTCAACCCGAGAAATCCTCGCAGAGGCTTTATGGATGTGGGGATTTTCCATTCCTTAATGGCTTTAATTTTGCTAGGGTCTACCTTAACACTTTCATGAGATACAATATGACCCAAATATTCCACCTCTTGTACTCTAAAGAAACATTTGGAGATTTTTGCATATAATTGTTTCTCCTCCAGTAGTTTGAGCACCCTGTCAACATGTTGAACATGATCCTTCCAAGACTTGCTGTAGATTAGTATATCATCAAAAAATACTAACACAAATTTTCTAAGGAAGAGTTTGAAGATGGAATTCATCAAACCTTGAAATGTACAAGGTGCATTGGTAAGGCCAAAAGGCATGACCAAAATTCATAATGAACCTCATGAGTTCTAAATGCTGTTTTCGGAATGTCTTTAGTCTTCATTTGTTAGGTAAACTTGATTCAGGATAGAGTCAAAGTTGACCAAGTTAAACAATGATGGTCTTGGGGCACATGGTATTGTGCACCCCTGGTATTCTGCCCATGGTATTATATGTAATGGAGCTTATAAAAGGCTGGAAGGACTTCATTGTAATGCAAGACTTGGAGGTGAGCGGTGAAGGCTCACTTGGTCGGATTGGCCAGGGTTTTGGCCAATGTTAATGGGATCTTATTAGGATGGGTTTTTCCCCGGATTTGGGGTTTTCTCAGATAAACATTTGCGTTTATGTGTTTATGGTTGTTGCTGGTTATTTTTATATTTATTCCTCTTAGTAATTATTTATGTTATGCAGTAAATTTCTTAACAACTGGTATCAGAGCTAGATATTGGCTTCAAAGGGATTCTTTGATGCCAGGGGTTTATAGTGCCTGATGAGATCAATGCAGCCTTTTCACAGATCTGGGTCTGAAAACACTGGTGGAACAATCGTACGCAGAAGAACCTCGAGGAGAATGTGTAGAAGATAGTGCCGTAACTGCCAGGGATCACAGTGCATTTGCGAGATTTACCGGTTTGGAACATGCTGATGAATTGTTCGGGATTCATGCGGCTATTTAAATAAGGTCAGCAGAAGAATATTTATTGGTTTGGAACATGTTGATGAATTGTTCGGGATTCATATGGCTTCGAAAATTGTTCATTTTCTGCTACGTGAGGCCACCGGTGCTGGAATCTACGAGGTTCTCGTCGGGTTCACAGTTGGAGAGGTTTGATAGAAGTTTTTGAGCTAATCAAATTGAGAGAGCATGGATCAGAATAGCAGCAACAAAAAAAAAAGCTCCCTATAATCCAGACATATGCACCATGATCCATCCTTCTTGTGCACTAATACTACTGGAGCAAAGAACGAACTTTGACTAGGTGGAATTATACCAGCCTCTAGCATTTCTGCAACCATACGTTCAATTTCACTCTTTTGGGCATAGGGTTATGTGTACATCCTGATGTTTGGAGGAACACTTCCTGGAATCAAATGAATAGCATGATCATGATCACGAATAGGTGGGAGGCCTTTGGGAGTCTCAAATACCTTGGAATGATTGTCCAAGACTTTTTGGAGATTTGGAGAAATAGATGATTTCGATGTGGGAACCTCTAGCGAACATAATTGCGCAATTGCCCCTCATTGTTCCTTCTTTAGAAGCTTTGTCATACCATTAGAGCTGATTATCTTTCTTGGTTTCCCTGCAATACCCCTTAATTCAACTTCCTTACCCTCCGCACAAAATTTCATGAAAAGTTCTTGAAAATTAAAAGCTATTGTACCCAAGGATTGTAGCCATTGGACTCCTAGTACAACATCAGCACCACCCATTGGAATGGAAAGCATTGGGCTATTCAATACATATTCTCCCATGGATAGCTTGATATTATGGCACTTTCTAGAGCAATTTATGGTTCCTCCACTTGCAACCATCAGTTGACACTCTGGAGCTGGATATAGGAAGCAATTCAATTCCTTGGCTATCTTACAGTGAATAAAATTATGGGTACTTTCCGAATCAATCAACACTGTTACATTTTTCTTCTTTATATGTCCTTCTATTTTGATAGTTTGAGGAGTGGTAATTCTAGCCAATGCATTACAAGATATGGTCGGATTCATTTCTTCTTTCTTTAGGGTTTGTTCTTGGTGTATATCCTCTTCTTTTGACGTTTCTTGTTCCTTTTCTTCCTCCTCTTCACAATCTATGTAGAATAATTTATTCTCAGCACATTTATGACCTTTAGTGTATTTGCTATCACAATTGTAAAAAAGTCATTTTTTTTTTCTTCCAATTGTTGTGGTGTCAACCTTGTAGGTTGTGGAAGGATAGGGGCAACAATACTTCCATCTTTATAGTTGTGAGTGGTAGGATTCCTGGTTGCCATAATTTTTCTTTCCATTTTTCTTGCTAACCTGAATGCCTTCTCCAATTAATCAGGATCCCAAAGGCGAACCTCATGTTGGATGTTATCCTTTAAAGTCCCAATGAGCACATCAATCCTATGCTCCTTTG
Source organism: Pinus taeda (assembly GCA_000404065.3). Classification (NCBI taxonomy): domain Eukaryota; kingdom Viridiplantae; phylum Streptophyta; class Pinopsida; order Pinales; family Pinaceae; genus Pinus; species Pinus taeda. The sequence goes on along the minus strand of APFE031698460.1, from coordinate 28,692 downwards.
GAATATCTTTTACCCTTATGTTAAATTTTTGGAAGTTCTCAATGTGCTCCATCATTAAACCCTTTGGTTTGAGATTTATCAATTGGCTAGAAAAGGTGTTCCTTTGTTGGAAATACTGAGGAGGGGGGGGGGGGGGGGGGGGGGTGAATCAATATTTCTTTCTTCGACTATTGTTTTACCAGTTAAACAATTTATGTTCAGAACACAAGATGAACAAAAATAATCAATGCTTTTATTAATATAATCTTTGCAGTAAAATACATACAATATATAAGTGGTTGCAATCAGTTTCCAAGCTCCAACTCGGACTTTGGTGAGGCTCCAACCTCCAGAGTACCAACTCTATTTCGCCAAGACACTAATCTTGGACTTAGGAGCACCAACTCCCAAGGACTTCAATCTTTCCATTTCCTGAGACATAAGTCCCAAAGACTCCTATCCTTCCTACTTTTGAGGCATCAACCCCAAGGACTCCGATCCTTCTTACTTCTGAGGCACCAGCCCCATGGACTCCTATCCTTCCTACTTTTAAGGCATCAACCCCAAGGACTCCAATCCTTCTTACGTCTGAGGCACCAACCCTAAGGACTCCTATCCTTCCTACTTCTGAGTCATCAACCCCAAGGACTCCAATCCTTCTTACTTTTGAGGCACCAGCCCCAAGGACTCCTAACCTTCTTACTTCTGAGACACCAGCCCCAAGGACTCCGATCCTACTTACTCCTGAGGCACCAACCTCAAGGGTTCTGACCCAATCTTGTCAAGGTTCATTTGATAATAATGTTATGCTCTCGGAACTCTTCTCTACTGAGTTTTGTCTAATTATAACTTCACTGCAGTCTCCAAGCTACAACATCAATGGCAGCCAGTATTCTTATGAAGAAGTCTTTACAACTTTGCACACTTCTCACACATAGTCTCCAATAGCCTTCATGCTCTTTGATAATGTCTTCACACAACTTTAGTCAGTCTACTGTTAGCTGCACTAAGCTCTGCATAAAGAACAACTTCCTGTTCAAGCTTATGTTCTTTGCTAACACCTTCTCCCCTTCGACTGTCTGCTATCCTGTTGGCCCTTCGGCCCTCTTTCTGTTCTGCTAGATCCTCTCGCTGCCTATGTCTCCTCTAGCTTATTTTCCACAGCGTTCAATAGCCTTCAACAACATTCACTAGCGTTCAACAACAACAACAACATTCAAAAGCGTTCAACCACTCTACTGTTCTCTATTTTTCCTATTTTTATTCATACCTCATCCTCTGATTATTGATTTCCTCTTTCTTGCTGGCTCTTTGGCTTCCTCCTCACCTACTTCATCTTCCTCACCATTGGCTTGTCTGTGGCTGTAGCTTCCTCTGTTTCATCTTGCTCACAGGACACATTAATTCATAAGAGAGTGCCAAATAATCCACGGAGAACACATCTTCCCGGTTAAAACTATAACATCGCTCCTTTCGACAATGATAGCAGACATACACATAGCTTTACGGTGTAACGGACATGCCACGTCCTATCACAATTGCAACTGGCATAGTTTATCCTCTTGAACTATCGGGACCATTCCTTAATGTATTTTTGCCTCAAAAGCCTAAGGCAATACATTTTTGAGTTACACAGGAAATATATGAAAAACAGGCCAAAAACGCTAAGGGCAGACTTCAAATTTATTTCACCCCGCATCTATTCCTGTATCGGGTCCGCTGCTTAAATCGCAATCAGTGATTTGTGACTTCCAGAGGTCCTTTATATGTCGGGCCCATGACACCACCAATGGCCGATGATCGATCCACTTGCGGATGCGATATTGCATTGAACCATGTTGCAATCGCACCATCGGGTCCGTGACTTACATCGCAATCGATGTTCGGGAGAGTGAAATTCCTTTGTGTATTGTTGCGATGGGCGGATGTGATATAGCATTCAACCATAACACAATGCCGTAGCGGGTTCGCACATATCGTAGTTATATGATATCCATGTAAATATCTCAGTCGGGAGTTTGGGGTTGACAACCCTTTATACATTGCGATTACCGCGGATGCGATATAAGAATAGGGTGCAATATAATATATTGCTCCGCCTCCGATAGTGTATTTGGAATATATATATATATATATATATATATATATATATATATATATATGCTTTGGCCTCCGTTGGTGCCTCCGATAGTGTTAAACACATATAAGCATGGTTTTTGCTGCTGATGGTGTATTTGCATATATAACCAAGTCTTTCGCCTCTGTTTGCGTTAAATGCATATTTATATGGTTTTTGGCCGCCGATAATGTTAAAGCACACATATATGGGTTTTTGGCCACCGATAGCTTCAAATAGTGCATTTTTTGACATTCTTGCTCCGATAGCTCCCGATAAATGTTAAATGCATCCATTGCTCCTCCGATGGCTCCCGATAGTGCAGTCTGCTTCCTCTATAGCTTCGATAGCTCTGTTTGCTGCCTCTTGGCTCCTCTGATGGCTCTGTTTGCTCCTCTTGGCTCCTTCAATGGCTCTGTGTGCTCCTTTCTTTGGCGCATATATATATAATATATATATATATATATATATATATATTATATATATATATATTGGTCCTCTTCCTCTGATATGCCTCCTTGCTCTGATATGTCTGTTTTGCATATATATATTATATATATATGGTAATATATGGCTCCTCCGTTTACTCTTTTTGCTCCTCTTCTTTGGCATATATATGCTCCTGTTTGCTCCTGTAGCTTCGCTAACTCTGTTTTGTCATATATATATATATATGTGGCTCCTCCTGTTGCTCCTCTTGCTAATGTGGCTCCTCTGGCTTGGTAGTGTCTTTCTAATACCTCCTTGCATATATGAATGCCTCTCTTGCTCTGATATCCTGTGATATGCTTTGATCTTCCTCCTTTTGGTAACTCCTCTTGCTTATGGCTTGGTTATCCTGATGGCATTTACCCAGTCTCTTCATGGATCTGCTCTGCTTCCCCTTGGCTTCATATTGTCATCTAGTATCTAGAATATTTCCATATTGATATCTAGAATATTTCCATATTGACATTAATGACAACCTAGGTCAACAATCTCCCCCTTTGTTATTGATGGCAATATTCTTCTTCTCTCCCCCTTTGTTATTGATGGCAATATTCTTCTTCTGTCCCCCTTTGACATCAATGGCAAAGGAGTGCTCTGGGACTCCCCCTATCAAGCTGCTTCCGTTCTTCATGAATGGTAGATCTTCATGGGTCTGTGATTCCCCTTGTCATAGTGCTCTTCTTCTTTTTACTCAAGATAGAAGGATTAATGCTTTATCATCAATTAGCACATTATTCCCTCTTCATGTCTCAGAATTGCTTTATCATGGCTTCAACAATACTTAAAGATGCTCTACTTTAATGCTTTCATTCAGATTGCAAACGGCTATACACCAAGTGTCTGAGTCCAGGCTTTTATGCTTCAATCCATATTGTTGTCTCCACAGGTAACATTGAGAGACCTTCATAGTCCGAATCAACAGAAGCTGCCACTGAGATTGTCTTTCTTGCTGTCCTTCTTCAGATCTGAGTTCATTTGTGTCTTTGTGCTTCTTCTTAACTCACTGCCATCCTTTCCTTGTGTTCTTGTACATATCTCAGCTAGTTATTTCCTCTTAGCAGATTTAGATATCCAATCTGTGACTGTCTTTTAAATACAATTGCTGATCTGCATCTTCATGCAGTGCTTCAATTTTGATATAGGCTGCCAACTGCTCTTACTTCAAACTTGATTCCAGATGTATCTATTTGTTTGAAGACTGCCTCTATTAGTGTCCAGAATTTATTTGTTCTCACATTAAATCCTTGAGTTAAGACATAAACTTCTGTGATAACAGCACCATGGTTCTTTTCCCTATTTTCTCTAGTGTTATATGACTTTCTCTGTTGCTTCAATTACTACTTAGTGATTAAGTGGAAAGCATCTTTAGCAACAGTCCAAAGAATGGTTACATGATCATATTCTTCAATGGAGTACCCTGAGAAATGATCTTTATCAAAGAATGACTATTAATATAGTTCAACAAGGATTACATAAGGACCCTTTCACTGATATGATCAAGAATTACAGGTTCCCCCTAACTGTATGCATCATCTTCTTTTGGCAGAGTCTTCTCATAAAATGCTTAGATTGTCAAAATTCAGGCCAATGGCATATGCTGTTGGCTGGAGAGCTCAAGGGACTTTCGGATTGTATTTCCTTCCTTCTCCATACTTGTGTAACTTTCTTCTTTTGCATGGTTCTAGCTTGTGTAAGAGCCCAAGTTAAATTACAGTCTCGTGCCATATGACCAATGTTATGACACTTGAAGCATTCTACATTGTCCATGAATAAGAATTCATGTTTTCTTTCTGCAAAATTGTTTTTTGGAGATTGTTGGCAACTATAATATCTATTTCTATGTGATGATTGGGGAGCATAACATCTATCTTCATGATATGCTTTACAGTCTTTTGCCATGTTACCAAAGTTTGTACAAGAATAACAATAACCAAAAAATGAACTTTGGTACCTGGGAGATGGAGGTTTCCTTGATGTAATTCTGAAGCCTTTCTGCCTTGAGATCCTTTGATGATAACCATTGGCTCTTTCATATTTGACATCTACATTTCTTCTTGGAGCTGGATTTCTTCTTGGAGCAGGATTTCTTCTATTGTAGCCTTGATTTTTCTCGCCTTTGGTGGAACTGGGAGCATCACCATTTCTTTCTGGCTTCTTCACATCTCTTTTGTTTGAAGCATTTTCATTCTTGTTTGAGGATTCACCTGCATACCTGAGACCTGATTTATTAGATGGAAATCTGTGATAGCTGAGCATGTCATCCAAGGCTTGAGAGCTCTTCAAGATTTTGTTCATCCCTTCAACCTTTGTTCTGAGGAAGACAATCTCTTCTTCCAATCTTTCACACTCATTATTCTTTTTAGCAAGTTGTTTCTTAGTTTCTTCCTTGATACAAGTAGCTTCATCTGCTTCTAGTTTAAGGGAGATGATATATGACTTCATTTTGAAGATTTCTTCATTCTTTTCTTCACTGCTCTCCATTGTTTTTTCAGCTCCTTGTGCTTGTTTCCTAGCTTCTTGTAGTTGAGACTTGAGAGAGGAGACCTCTACCTTGTACTGACCAATCTCTTCTTCAAGTTTGTTCAAGCTCTTGTGCCTTTGTTCAAGTTGACTTGACAAGGTATCTTCCTGCTTCTTTGCTTTATTCAATTGATTCTTAAGCTTGACAAGCTCTTCATTCCTTGTTTGATCTTGGTCACCAGCTAGTGCTATCTTCTTAAGTTCCTTATTATCCTTTTTCAGATTGTTAATCTCTTCCATGGCAGCCATAAGTTGGGCGAGGAGATCTTCTACAAAATCTTTTTCATTCTCTTCATCTTCTAGGTCTACTTTAGCCGTGATGTCATCATTCTCATGTTTAGCTTCTATGATGGGATCTAGATTTCCTTCTAGATTTCCATCATCTTCTTGACTAATGGTCATGGTCAATGCTCCTTTTGAGTGAAGGTCATGAAGTTTGTCCCATATACCCTTTGCCGATGAATATTTTCCTAGATTGTTCTTTGCAGAATCAGGTAGCCCATTCAAGATTGCCTTTACTGCTTTTGCATTGTACTCCTTGGATTCTCTATCCATCCTGCTATCATCAATCACTAATTTCCAAATTTCAATGCGTTGAGTCTGTAAGAAATTCCTCATTCTTGCTTCCCATATATTAAAGTTCCCATTGAGCCTTGGAGCCTCCTCAAATTGATTGTCTTCTATTTTAGTAGTAGAGGGAGACACATCCTCAGAAGGATTGGAGACTTTCTTCCTTGACTTCTCCATTTGTGTTCTAAAGATCAACCTTCAAGCTTTTAGGCTTTGAATGAAGGTACTAGCTTTGATACCAATTGTTGGAAATACTGAAAGGGGGGAAGGGGGGGGGGGTGAATCAATGTTTCTTTTTCCGACTATCGTTTTACCAGTTAAATGATTTATATTCAGAACACAAGATGAACAACAATAATCAATGCTTTTATTAATATAATCTTTGTAGTAAAATAGATACAATATATAAGTGGTTGCAATCAGTTGCCAAGCTCCAACTCGGACTTTGGTGAGGTTCCAACGTCTAGAGCACCAACTCTATTTCGCCAAGACACCAATCTTGGACTTAGGAGCACCAACTCCTAAGGACTTCAATCCTTCCATTTCCTGAGATACCAGTCCCAAAGACTCCTATCCTTCCTACTTCGGAGGCATCAACCCCAAGGACTCCAATCCTTCTTACTTTTGAGGCACCAACCCCAAGGACTCCTATCCTTCCTACTTCTAAGGAATCAACCCCAAGGACTCCAATCCTTCTTACTTCCGAGGCACCAGCCCCAAGGACTCCTATCCTTCCTACTTCTGAGGCATCAACCCCAAGGACTCCAATCCTTCTTACTTCTGAGGCACCAGCCCCATGGAATCCTATCCTTCTTGCTTCTGAGACACCAGCCCCAAGGACTCCAATCCTACTTACTTCTGAGGCACCAACCTCAAGAGTTATGACCCAATCTTGTCAAGGTTCATTTGATAATAATGTTCTGCTCTCGGAACTCTTCTCTACTGAGTTCTATCTAATTATAGCTTCACTACAGTCTCCAAGCTACAACATCAATGACAACCAATATTCTTATGAAGAAGTCTTTACAACTCTGCACACTGCCCACACATAGTCTCCAATAGCCTTCATGCTCTCTGATAATGTCTTCACACAACTTTAGTCAGTCTACTGTTAGCTGCATTAAGCTCTGCATAAAGAACAACTTCCTGTTCAAGCATATGTTCTCTGTTGGCACCTTCTCCCCTTCGACTATCTGTTGTCCTGTTGGCTCTTCGGCCCTCTTTCTGTTCTGCTGGATCCTCTTGCTGCCTCTGTCTCCTCCAGCTTTTTTGCCATAGCGTTCAACAACATTCACTAGCATTCAATAACAACAACAACATTCAATAGCATTCAACCACTCTACTGTTCTCTGTTTTTCCTGTTTTTATTCATACCTCATCCTCTGATTATCGATTTCCTCTTTCTTGCTGGCTCTTTGGCTTCCTCCTCGCCTGCTTCAGCTTCCTCACCACTGGCTTGTCTGTCGTTGTAGCTTCCTCTGTTTCATCGTGCTCACAGGACACATTAATTCATAAGAAAGTGCCAAATAATCCACGGAGAACACATCTTCCCGGTTAAAACTATAACAACACTCCTTTCGACAATGATAGCAGGCATACACAGAGCTTTACGGTGTAACAGACATGCCACGTCCTATCACAATTACAACCAGAGTATCTCAGCCTCCTGAAATATTGGGACCGTTCCTTAATGTATTTTTGCCTCAAAAGCCTAGCGCAATACATTTTTGAGTTACACAGGAAATATATGAAAAACAGGTGAAAAACGCTAAAGGAAGACTTCAAATTTATTTTTCCCCGCATCTATTCCTATATCGGGTCTGCTGCTTAAATCGCAATTGGTGATTCGTGACTTTCAGAGGTCCTTTATATGTCGGGCCCATGACACTGCCGATGGCTGACGGCTGATCCACTTGCAGATGCGATATTGCATTGAACCATGTTGCAATCAAACCATCGGGTCCGTGACTTACATAACAATCGATGCTCGGGAGAGTGAAATTCCTTTGTGTATTGTTACGATGGGCGGATGCAATATAGCATTCAACCATAACACAATGTCGCAGCGGGTCTGCACATATCATAGTTATATGATATCCATATAAATATCTCAGTTGGGTGTTTGGGGTTGACAACCCTTTATACATCGCGATTACCGCGGATGCGATATAACAATAGGGTGCTATATAATATACTGCTCTGCCTCCGATAGTGTATTTGGAATATATATATATATATATATATATTATATTATATATATATATATATATATATATATATGCCTTGGCCTCTGTTTGCGCCTTCGATAGTGTTAAGCACATATAAGCATAATTTTTGTTGCCGATGGTGTATTTGCATATATAACTAAGTCTTCCACCTCCGTTTGTGTTAAATGCATATTTATATGGTTTTTGGCCGTCGATAGCTCTCGATAGTGCATTTTTTGACATTCCTGCTTTGATATCTCCCGATAGCTGTTAAATGCATCCATTGCTCCTCCGATGGCTCCCGATAGTGAAATCTGTTTCCTCTGTAGCTCCGATAGCTCTGTTTGCTGCCTCTTGGCTCCTCCGATGGCTCTGTTTGCTCCTCTTGGCTCCTTCGATGGCTCTGTGTGCTCCTCTTCTTTGGTGCCTATAAGTATGACATATACATATATGGATCCTCTTGCTCTGATATGCCTCCTTGCTTTGATATGTCTGTTTCCGCATATATATATATATATGGATCCTCCGTTTACTCTGTTTGCTCCGTTTGCTCCTCTTCTTTGGCATATATATATGCTTAGTTCTGCTTGCTTTGTTTTCTCCTGTAGCTCTGCTAACTCTGTTTTTGGCATATATCTATATCTATCCATATATATATAATATATTATAATATATATATATATATATATATATATTATGTGTCTCCTCCTATAGCTCCTCTTGCTCCAATGTGGATCCTTTGGCTTGGCAGTGTCTTTCAAAGACCTCCTTGCATATATGAATGCCTCTCTTGCTTTGATATCCTATGATATGCTTTAATATGCCTCCTTTGGTAACTCATCTTGCTTATGGCTTGGCTATCCTGATGGCCTTGCTCCTGTCTCTTCATGGATCTGCTCTACTTCCCCTTGGCTTCATGTCGTCATCTAGTATCTAGAACATTGCCATATTGATATCTAGAATATTGCCATATTGACATCAATGACAACCTAGGTCAACATCCTTTTTGTATCCTCATAATGTGCTATTATTTCTTCCATAAAAATTGCCCAAGTGACAATTTGTTTACGGGAGTGAAGCCATCGATACCATACAAACTGATTTGGTTCCAAATATAAAGTTGCAATACATACCTTTTGTGTGTTTTCCACATTATGGAGATCGAAAAATTGCTCCATTTGTAGTATCCATGTTTCGGGATCCTTGCCACCAAACTTACTCATATCGATATTTTGAACGTGGTGGGTCTTCAATCCAACGTTAGAGTCTATGAAATCATGATTAACATTTATTTTGTTCTCATCATGAGTTTCCTATACTACGTTTTCTTCGTTCGTAAACATTTCTTGTAGCAACTTTGTCAAATCTATCTTCAAATCGTCCATTTTGCTTTCCATCTTAGCTTCCAAACCATCCATATTAGCTTCCATGAGATTCATCTTAGCTTCCATGCCTTTCTTTAAACCCTCCATTTTATCTTCCACACCTTTCCTTAAAACATCCATCTTAGTTTCTGTTACTTTTTGTGAGAGTGAATTTTGTTGCACTTGGTCTCGTAATTTTGACATATCATGTTGCATTTCTTCCTCTTCTTCATGGGTCATGCTAGAGCTTCCAGGTTGCTTACTAGGTGTTTCCATTTTCTTTCTTTGAGGCATTAGTTAATTCTAATAATGCTTCACTATGCCCTTCAAATTCCTTCAAACTAATTTTTCAAACCAATCTTACGCAAAAAAAAAAAAAAACTACACACCTTTTTTTTCACTTTGTAAGAGCTCGATATTGAATCTGCTGTATCTCTGTAATTGCGGATCTCCAAGATATGAAATTGTGTCCTGCAGTAGCCCTCTGAGTCCTCTTTCTAACCCCGCAAGTTTGATCAAGATTGGATTCTCTAAGGAAGTGTTATGCCAATTCTCCCACGGTGACCTGATTATATACTAGTTCAGTAGAGTGAACTTGTACGAAGTGACACGTGTCACTGTTTCGACGTTAGCACCTGAAATTGATATACAGAAAACTACAGCTGTCCTCTTTTTGAAACTTCTTATGAAATTTCAATATGATTCTCAGAACAAAAGTTATGGCAATTTTCCCCAAGTTACCTGTTTGAGATATAATTCGGGATCTTGCAAAAACCCTAACTTCCTTGTATCATATCTCTGAAAGCATAGTGAGAAAAGATCCAAAATTTGGAGTGGAGCTTCAGAGTGATTTCGGCTCAAATGGTTTTTTTTGTAGCATCTGAAACATTGCAGAAAAAAACTTATAGCAAAAATGCCACGATGACCTGTTTAGCACAGCGAAACCCTAGAATCCAAAGCTCTGATACCAAATGTTATGCAACCAACTGACAAAATAGAAGAAAATATAGATGAACACCTTTAAAATCAACCTCTTCGAGGGGGAAACCTCCTTTACATTACTCAAATGAAAAATTCTTTGATAATACAAATGACTAAAGCTCCTTTCTATATATAGGAGTCTAAGGGGTCACAATATAATCAAAGCCAACATAACAGTAATAACATAAGGGCACAATAATAACAATAGTGGGTTTCTATGGGGTACACTAATAACAATATGGGGACAATAGGGGAACAATAATACCAATAAGGGCTACAATGACAATAGTAATGGGGGAATCACTAGTATTATAGGGACCTAACAACATGCTAAGTCAACAAGTTTGTGCGAAAACAACTACAACCACTCTAGATTTAAAGGCAGAGGATCAACATTAATTAACCAATTTACAGATTTGAAGGCTAAAGATTTTCCAACAGTTCTAAATTTCATGTAGTTTTCCAGTGATTGTTTTTATTTTTAGTGTATTGTTTAGTTATTTTTTCTATAGTTAGCAACGATTTTCCTCTAAAGATTCAACAAAATAGTCGACCAAAGTTCCTATTTCTTGGTTTAGTTGTAAGAAATATCTGTCTTTGTTAGATATTATTTTGTAATGAGTTTTTCCGAATTTATTCAAGACAATCTATAAATATTTTGTAATAAAACTTAGAAAGGGATGGAATGTTTTGGATTATGTTGGATAATGTATGGATAAATGAGCTTTACATTGATGTAAGCCATGTATTGTACTAAAAGTGATCAATTTATAGTAATACAAAGAAATTTTGTTCCAATATTCCCGTGTCAAGCAATTGGTGATGTGTTCTTTCATGTAAAATTGTTTCTTTTCTCAGTTTCCATATGCTTTTCCCCTCTTTATTGTTGCAAAAATATTAAGGGCCAAATTTTCTTAGTGTACTCTGCTCTAGCTTATTAACAATATCAAAGTTTTCTTTCTGATATTAAGTATATAATTTATCTGTGTATGCTTTATATTTAATTGAAATTAAACCATATTCATCTTATTCACACCACAAGCACTCTATAAGATCCAAGAGTTTGCCTACCCTACCCTGTTATAGTTTCTATGCTATTTTTATGATTGATTACTCAAAACCTTATGACTCCATGCCTAATGGAGTTTTCCAGCGTCTTTCAATCAAAATTTTGTAAAACCCACCTCAAATTTTAATAGCTAGCCTAAGATCTTAAAAACATAAATCCAAATAAGACAGAGAGAGCCCTCTCTGAAGCTTGAAGGGCTAGATCCTAGCTTTACAAGTGGTTTGTGGTTACCTTTGTAGTTTTCTTTCTCAACTTAGGAAAATTACAGAGTGATAACAAGAACTACTATTATTTACCATTTGACTAATGAGATGCCTCTTTTGTCCATACTCTGTAATCATAAGAATCTATAGCTTATCCCCTTCAAGTTATTCAATATAACTTCCAAAATAAATGCTAGGGTCATGCAATAGTCAGGAATTGAATCAAGCATTAATTTAACCAAAATTAATCTTTCACGTCATGAATACCAATGAATACACGAAATCGAGAGTTTCTTTTAAATATAGTAATAAGTGATTCCCAATGCATTTTACTAGTCATTTGGTTTGTATGGAACCTAAGTACTTTAAACCACTTTGCCAATCAAATTGCTGAAATGGGAACAATTCCATATGGAATATGATTTTCTCATTATCAATGCTAGCAAAGGATATGATAGTTTTCCTTGAATTTACCATCATCATGCTAATAAACCAACACAGTCAAACACTTCTTTAAGATTATGGCATCCCTTCATGAGCCATCATAGAGCAAGAGTGTATCATAAACAAATAGTAAATGAGTTAAATTATTTATCCAATTTGATATCCTTTAAAAATCCAATCCTTTTGACATTCATCAAAGCCCTACTGAGTCCGTCAACCACAATAAGAAATAATAAAGGCGATAATTGTAGCCTTGACATAGCATAACCATTAATCAAATTGAATGAAACTATGGTTGCATGGTCCATTACCCAATGGAAAATTCGTAAACAAAACCTCAGATGAATCAACATAAGCCTTAAAGAGCCAACTAACCTTATCATATGCTTTTGAAAGATGTATTTTTATCACTATCACTAACATCTTTCTTGCTTTAACCAATTGCAAACCTTCCTATGTGTTCCTAATTGCCTCATGGATCTACCTTCATGAAATGAAACTCAATTGTTCATCTAAATTGACTTTGAAAGGGTACCCTTCACCCTAAAAGGTATATTTTTTTGCAATTATTTTATAAATATAACGATACAAAGAAATGTGCCTTTATTCTTCAAAGGCCAAAGGATTATCAAATTTTGGTATTAAGGAAATAAACACTGAGCTAAAGGTTTCATGCATTCTTCCATTGGGCCTTGAGTCCTCAGTAATCATCATTAAGTTCTCCTCTATTACCTCGTAAAACCTAAGACTTTCATCCTTTCTAAAACTATGCAAAAATTCTTCAAATTAATCCTCAGTAACCTCGTCCAATACCCTTCAATTGTCTTCTTAAGAAACAAAACTTGGAAAATATAGAGTCATTTGTATAATCTCAACAATATTAGCACGATATCATCTTCATAGGTCCCCTTAAAGTTATCAATCCTTGTTCTAGATAAGATTTCAAAACTAGTAGCAAATTCACATTGGTCCTCTTCACCTTCCAAATAGTATTAATGTTTTTCTTATGGTTTTTGAATTGGTGAAAACGCTCAGTACATTCATTCCCCTTCTCCAACCATAGTGCTCTAGTTTTAAATCTCCAAGCCTCTTGTCTATCTTCTAACATTTTTCTCTTCTTTTTTCCCAAATTGTTAACCTCGTTTTTATGTTCTTTAGAAGTATATATGACCAAACCTTGAGAGTAAAAAACCTCCAATTGAGCCTCTATCTCCAATAACTCCGTGTTATCCTTCAAATTTTTCTCATGAATCCAAGAAACAACTACTTGTTTTTCCATATTTGGTTTTTCCTCAAACTATATCCATGGAGCTTCTCTTCTAGTTTCATCGAAGGAGACTATTTCCCCCTCATTAAGACCACAAAATATTCTTCAATATAGGAGGGATTAAATTTAAAGGGTCATGGAGGCTTCCACCCTAGCTTGGCCATTTCGATAAAAAATGAGAAATGATTTTAATCATTGCCATTTTAATCACCTAAATTGGTCATTAAGAAGTCTTTCATATAATTAAAACTTGTGTAGTCTCATCGCAACCCTGTCATCCCCCAACCTCTTATTCCTTCTCGTGGGACATAAATTTATGGGTTTTGTTACCCACCAAAAGTGGGTAAGCCTAGCAGATATTTTCTCCTAATCATCTTCTAGCCAACACCTAGCATGCCCCGACAACCACCTCGTAGATAATGTGATGTGCCACTTTATCTTCTCTACCTGCATCAGTTGTATGTTTCCTCTCCCATTTGTCAAGATCACATGTTAGAAGGTGGACATCCCGACTATATTAGCTACTACAACCCCCTCCAAAATTTTTCCTACCTGCAAATTTGGAAGCCTTGTTATGATCATGCCATTTTTCATTTCAAGCCATAAAGGTCATGCTCGATCATGTTGTTTAAGTGTTCAAGTCTTCCTTTATGAATCCTAAGTGTTGAACTACTTGCTCTCACATGCCCAACACTTAATGTCTTCAGAAGCACACTTTCCAAGATAGTCTAAGTGCACTTCATAGTGACAATGTTGTGCACTCTTTTTCAACAGTCATTGCACAATCCTTGCCAACAATGATTTTGTAATCCTTGTCAACAATGATTGGGCACTCCTTGTCAATAGTGATTGCACTATTCCTAGTAACAGTGTAAGGGCATCCTCTGCAGAAAGTCAGTGCGCACTCCTTGTTTGACATTGAGAGTGTACTTCTTCAATTCAGTATTGTTACACCTCTTAATGGCAGTGAACTCACTATTGAATCCTAATTTTTTGACATGCACTAAGCACACTCACAAATACTAACCCTAATTACATGTCTTCTCTCCCTCCATAAAGAGTCCAACCCAAATCTCATCTCACATTCATATTTTGTTTTTGAGCTCTGTGCACTTTTGGAGCACAAAGAAAATTCTCTCACTCATAGTTGCAAGTGTGCCATCATCTAGGTGAGTTTTTCAATTGTCGCTTTTGCTTTTGCATCTATCATTTTCAAGTGTTGTTTTTTCTTTCTTTTATTCTTGCAAGTGTCACTTTTGCTTTCTTTTTCACAGGTGTTACTTTTTCTCTTGCATGTGTCACTTTCGCTTGATTTTTCTTATCTTATTAAGAGAATCTTGGCACACTTCTAGAGGCAACTCCAAAACACCGTCCAACATTATTTGATCCTATTTATCACAAGAACATGCATTGTACACACTCCCATGGCATAGCACACTTTCCCATTACAGTCGACACTTGTGTTATAAAGAATTGCATCCTAACTATCACACTTGGAGGTAAGTGTCATTTTATTGTCACTTCAATGAATATATATTGGTTTTGGGTACTATGAACATTCTTGTCATAAATGTAATTATGTATGTATGTGAGATCATGTTCAGGACTTGTTATGCATTCTCTTTCTCTCCTCTTTATTCCACTAATCTCACACTTAGTCAATTTTGGGATTCTTCCTTGCCCTCACACCATGCGCAAGTTATGAATACCTTTAACCTTCAACCAAGTGATGAGTTCATTGTGCACTTTCAAGCCTCATTCATGAGCCTCTTGCTGCTTACACTTGACCTCTGCGCCCATCTTGAGGAAAACTCTCTTCAGATTGTGCAATGGTGCATCCCAAGAGCACAATCACTCAACCCTTGTTGCTTACACTTGCCCACTACACAAAGCCTTGATAAAGCTTGCCTTGTGTTGTGCATTAAGCACTCCTATTTGACAGTGAGGTATCCTTTAGCCCCTTGCAATGGAAACCTACACAATACCAAGGCCTCTCTCCCTTCATTGTGCATCGAGAATTCCGAGGGAAGAGTGACCAAAATTTTTGCTACTTACACTTGTCCTCTGTGTAAAGCCTTAATTAGCCTTGCCTTCATTATGCATTGTACATTCCCAATGGATAGTAATGTCATCTCTCAGCTCTTGTTGTGGCAACTTGCAATACCAAGAGACTCATTCTTTTTCATTGCACACTACACATCCTCAGTGATCAAGCCAATCACCCTTTCCTCCTAGACTTTCCCATATGCGAAGGCTTGCTTGTCTCTCTTTCCCTTGAGAAATGTGAACTTCTAGTGCCCATACATCGATCCCCTACCTTGTTGGGTCCCTATAATACTAGTGATTACCCTATTACTATTGTAGTTGTACCCCTTATTAATATTGTTGTGCCCCTATTGTCCCCATATTGTTATTATTGTGCCCCATAGAATCCCTCTATTGTTATTTTTGTGGCTTTATATTATTATTGTTAGGTCGGCTGGGGTTATATTGTGACTCCTTAGACTCCTATATATAGAAAGGATGTTTTTCATTTGAATCATCCAAGAATTGTTCATTTATGTAATGTAAAGGAGGTTTCCCACCTCGAAGAGGCTGAATTCTAAGGCGTTGATCTATCTTTTCTATCTTTTCTTGAGCTGGTTTCATAACATTTGGTATCAGAGCTTTGGATTCTAGGGTTTCGCTGCTCCAAACAGGGCATCGTGGCATTTTCGCTATAACATTTTTTCTGCAACTTTTCAGAAGCTAAAAAAAAACCCATTTGAGAAGACATCGCATTGAATCTCAGGTCTGAATTTTAGAGCTTTTCGCTCTTTTTTTCAGAGATAGGAACTGAGGAAGTTTGTCCCTTTGCAGAATCCTGAATTACATTCAAAATAGGTGACCTGGGGAATATCGCCATAACTTTCTCTCTGAGCATCAAATTGAAATTTCGTAAGAAGGTACATAAAGGGGATGGACTGTAGTTTCTTGTATATATTGTTCAGAGCCAAAGGTCAAAACATGGACACGTGGCACATCGTACAAGTTCGCTCTACTGAATTATTCTATAATCAGGTCACTGTGGGAGATTTGGCATAACTCTCCATTGGAGAATCCAATTGGGGTCAGACTGGTGGCATTGGAAAGAGGACATAAAGGGCTATCGCAGGTCGCAATTTCAGAACTGGATGATCCGAACTTATAGAGATACATCAGAGGCAATATCGAGCTCCTACAAAGTGAAAAAAGGTGTGTATATTTTTTTAAATGTTTGCTTAAGCTTGGTTTGAAAAATTATTTTGAA